>NW_019168049.1:7092197-7343526 GCF_002303985.1 Durio zibethinus
AGGCAAAAATGGAGGAGTGTTAGGGCCAAGATTTGGTCCAAATAAGACAATCTAAATAAAGCCCAGAAGCTTGAGATTTTGTATTTGGGTTAAATGGCTCATGTTCCATTGACCCAAATCAAAAGAAAAGGACAAACCTCGGGGCCTTCAACCTTGTCTAATTCCCAATGGTCCTGCATTTGATTCCAGACAGAGATAACTGAGACTCCAAGTCCAACCATGGGTTCCCAAAAGAAATCAGCTAACTGAATGTAAACATGGACAAAACAAACCGGTTGTTGGCAGACTTTATTTGAACTCAAAAGCACATTAGAAACAAGAGAAGCAGAAAAAGAAACACGCACTAACCATATTTATGCCAGTACTTAATCATAACAACAGAAATTATCTAAATTTAGATTAATACGGGTTCCTCTTTTTTTTTAAATGGTCAGTTATATCTAGCAAAGGTCGTGGGATCGAGGGCATGGTCACATTTGAAGCAAGGTGGCATTGGCTGAGGTGGCAACCGCAACCACCACCACCACCACCACCGAAACACTACAGTCTAATGGATCTATTCTGGGCTTTGTTTGACTACCGTTAATTTGCTTCCACTTATCAATTATACGCTCCCTTTATCAGAAGCAAGCATGCAAGGAGGATAACATTAGCCGTTGTTTTGGAAACTATTTTTGAAACTACTATAATCGTTTTGGTTATATTTTCCACAAAAGAAATGGAACTTGGATAGTCTTTAGTTGGAGTAATTACCTGGTATCTGACCATGAAAGTAGTAAAAATACTACTAACTAAATAAGCAGATAGGGCAGTGGCATATGGACTATCTATGTAACTCTGTGCAAGCCGTTACATGATATCATTTAAAGTCCTCTGCTCTTTAATAGCTAGCTGCTGCTGATGGATTTATCTCTAGTAACTTCCCCATCATCCATTCAAGAGTTTCATTTATCATTTGTTCATGGAGAACATAGTGCCCATATACCTGCAAATTTTTGCGGGAAATTTTATTCAATTCAAAAAACATTTCCAAGATTCATTTTATAACTATCTTATATAGCAAGGGCATGAGACTAATACCTCAAGAAAAACAGATTAGAAGGCGCCTCCCAATCTGCTTTGACTTAATTCCTGTACTGTAGAATTTCCACTTGAATGCAGTGCTACAACTACAAATATATATATTATAAGTTGGAAAGATGAATAAATCCAAGATCAACAATTTGTTTCATGCTTGATATCATTGCAATACTTACACCGTTGCATTACAGACTGACTAGCGTGTTGGGAAACATGAATAGGGAAAAATGTAAGCAATTAGAATCTAGAAGGATTGATTGACAGCGTCCACCCCTAATCTTAGATCATCATGTCCCTAGGTTTTCTTAACCCACAAAGCTAATCAGTTAAACATTTAAATAAACCTAAGGAGATATTCTGCAATATGCCTTCATACAATGATGAGTGACAACCCATAGCATCCAAAAACAAATATATATAGTAAGCAAAGAATGTGACCAAAGAGTGAAGATTGAATGTTGGAGCAAACTGCATCTCTATTGCATATGATCGTAATGAAATGGTGTAATGTATAAACAGAAATATTCACGTAAGCAGTTTTCTACTTTTAATTAAAAAAGAAAGGACATGCATAAATTCGCACATATAGCATGACATTAACAAAATCAGACAAAAAAACTACCTTTATTTGCAACTGTAGAAACTTGACATGATCAATAAATCATCCAGTGCGGTTGCTTGACCATGCTACCTAAAACAAATGTGACAAATCAATGGATGAAAGAATTTTCCACAAAAAAAAGGGACCAAAGCTCCTTATGTGCAATGTTGCCGCTGTAACTCTTCCATGGTTCCTTCGGTAGATTTTTGTGCATTTTTTATGCAACTTAAACGCAAAGACAGCTAATTTATGAGACAACTATGAGTAAAATGCAATGGAAGATGAGCGAGAAAGTCTTTCCCAGAATACAAGGAAAATGAGATTATATACTGATTTAGCCTCCTAATGGAAAAAAAAGTAGATGTGCACCTAGGTTTTTCACTTGTTCATATAGATATAGAAATAAATTACCTCTTAAGAATTTGGAAGCTGTTCCTGCAATGATTGATAATTTCAGCAATTCGTTAACTGCACTGCTGTTTATATAGAAGAGAAATAATAATAATAATAATAATAATAATAATAAATGTATGTAAATGTTTGAAAATCCAAACTAAAACAATGAGACAGCGTCCAGATTCCAAACTCATGTATATCCAAAGATGCAAGGGTAATAACCATCAATGTGTGCGTGCTCAGATTCACAGTAGTACTAGTTTGTTTAAAGGCTAGGATCGATGATAGCTTTCACGATCACTTGCAGCAGCTCTTGATTTGGGTGCACTGCAATGTGGTTACGACAGGGAACTGGGTGCAGAAATGGTTTCTTCATCTGGTTGAAGTTGAAAAACATTACAATCATCTTCGTTTGGTTCTCGCATTCAGAAAGCATGATTTCGCTGATAGACATGATGTTGCATTATCAGTAAATCCTGCTAATTCTAAGTTTGAGCAGGTTCTTGCAGCAAGAGTCTCAGATGGATGCAACATAATTATGGAACTCATACTCTGAGTTTGGAAATTTGCACACAGATAATCTATAATGTGGCCTCAAAAGTCTTTCCTGTCAGACATAATCAGTTTTTTGAAATTAATAGCGAAAGTGTTTTATCAAATATAATCCCTACAAGAAAGAAGATGAGAACGATCATTTTTATGAGGCAGTATTCTTATAGGCTTGCTGAAGCTTCATGATTGCTGATATTGGTAGTGCAAGCAGATAGCTTTGACTTCCCATGCTCTGACTTAAGGGAGTAGCCGTTGGGTCCAGGGCTGTAAGCCTTTTCTTCATTGCTATGGAGCAATTCTCTTTGAATCTCAGAGATACCATCAAGAACATGTATGCCACCAACTGGACAACCAATGCTCTCTTAAGGCATCTGCAGTATGAACCCTTTCAAGATTTCCTGTTAGAAATTCAACGTAACAGTTAGGTGTTTTTGGGACAATCAATCCACTGAGATAATGACTGGGGACTAGGCTGGTTCGCACTTCTTCCAGCTGCCACAGGAAAGAGTGGTTTGGATCATCTACAAAGTCATAAGAGAAATCATTGGCACTCCCACCAGAATTCAGTAACATCAAAGGGTTCTCCAGACCAAGTTGTCCCATATCCCCAGAAGTAAAATCAATCTATCCTTAACTAGTAAAAAATAGATAATAAATCAAATACTACTAAAATAAAAATACTTATAACTAGTCCATCAACGTATTGCAGTAAGAAGCATGGAAAATGACACTTAGTCCCATCAAAAAGATAAAAACTTGAGCATATTGATTATTTTAGCCTATAGCCAAAGCTTGCTTAGTTAAATATAACAACAATATCATAGCAACAACCAAGAACCAAAAATAATATAGTTCCACCTTTTGCAAGTGAAGTACAAATAAACACATACTGCATGGCCAAATTTTCAAGAACTATAGGGATAGTTGAAGATTGATAATCAGGAAATGGGAATGTGGGTGGTCAAAACAAAGTGGGTGAAATAGATAAAAGAGCCTATAAGGAAATGAAACAGGTGCAATCGATCTGGTAGTACTATACAATCAAAGATTTAACACCATCAATTATTGATTACACTAAGAAGCCAAGAACATGTTCTCCCGTTCACTTAGTTGAAATCAACTTAACCAATTTCGAGAAATTAAAACAGGGCAACAACATGAATCCTATGGATGGCTTCAAATATAAGCATAAAATGAACATAGTAATAAATGTATCTTATCTCATGAGAGACAAGTTTATGTCAAGAAAGAGTTCTAAAGTTAGCATTTAAGAGCTGTTTACACTCCACAGAGCAAGGGAAGTCAACAGGGAAAAACCAAAACTTGGACTGAGAAAATGACAAAAACAACCATGAATTTGCTATAATTTTCTCCATCTTTTTTCACAATCCAAAAAATAAAACAAAATTCAAGAAAAAAAAAGATTTTTAAAAACTCACCCCGCCAAAGCAAAGAAACCCTAACAAACAATGATAAACAGCCAGCTCGTATGCAACCATATTCAAACAGGAAGCAAGTCAAGAACACAAACTTAAAAAACAAAGTAACAAGTTTCCTACTATTAAGATTAAAAAAAATACCCATCAACGTGAGATCAGATAAAATGAACAAAAATAAACAAAAAAAGCTTAGATTCAGAGTTGAAGAATGCTTCAGTCATGAATAGTTAAGGCAACTCAACTATAGACAAATGCAACATGTGTAACTAATTATATTCATATATTTTTACAAAATAAAACTGAGAGCAACTTACATTGGTGATGAAACAATGGGATTTTCAGAAATTTAGGGTTTAAGGGGAAAAAGAGAATAGAGAAAATGGGCAGTGGGCACGGCAGGTTCTTTGGCTGTCACCTTTGCTTGGGGCATTGGTGTCGTATGTACATTCTCTAAGAGGTGGTGAAGAAAATGATGAAATTACTATTTTACCCCTATACTGTTCTCGAGGCAGCCAGGCTGGCCATATCAGGCCCAAAACTTTGGAAAGGCCCATGTTCTTCATAAATTTATATTTTTTTATATAATTATATTAAAAATTATTATTTTATATTATTAATGAAAATTTTAATTTATAAGCTGATTAAAATATCATCACGTTTCCTTTTATTTATTAAATTTTAAATATACATAATTTCATTAACACTATTTTATTTTTATTTTTTTTTTATACATTTTAGGAGGTAGGTTGGATTGGATTGGTGGATTTGTTTGTTCATAGCCAATGAATATATGTATATTTAATTAAAATTTAAAATATTAAAATATTAAAAAAATTCCTGAATTATTTTATTTTTTAAATAAATTTTTATATTTTTATGACCAAATAAATTTTTTATTTTTTGATTTGTATTTAAATAAATTTTTTAAATAAAATAATAATTTCTATTAACAACTTATTTAAATACAAAGTAAAAACTAAAAATTTATTTGAATTTAATAAAAATATAAAAATTTATTTAAATAAAATTAAAAATTAAAATAATTTTTTATTGTCTTAGTCAATTCAAAATACATTCGTTTTATTTTCTTATATAATTATTCAATTGTGATAACGTATTTGTAATGTCTTTCGTAACAGCCAACTCTTGCTTGCTTCTAAAAATAACTTAGTGATTTTCCGATTGGAAATTTGGAAAAAAAAAAAGAACTGAAAATCAAAAGGATAGGAAGATTTAATTATATAAAAATATAAATTAAGGATGAATTAAGATTTAGTTTAATTTATATAATATATTTTAAAAAATAATATTCAGTGAATTTGAAATTTAAAATTTAATATTATAAATTTTTTATTATTTTTGAATTATATTTTATAAAAAATTAAAATTAAAATTAATTCTGAAAGACAAAAGTGAAAAAGATAAGATTTGAGAGAGGCTTAATTTCACCACTAAGCTAAGTAATAAATCAACCATTTCAAATTTCTTGCATTTAAAAACAGCAAAAACATTTTTTTCAAAACAAATAAAATATTTATTCAAAAATATAAACCAAAATTAATATAATAAATAACTTAAAATGTAATTAAATTACTTCATGCAATTATAATATTTAATAAATTTATAATTTTAATTTTAATCCATACAATTTCAAATATAATCTTATCTCAAACTCCTGTCTTTGGAAAAAAAAAACAAACTCTTATTCTTACGGAAAGAATCAAAGAGAAACGACCTTGTCAATTTTCAGCTACATCAAAATTGTAGGTGGGAACAATCCTCAAGCTTCAACACCGAACCGACTGAGTATAATATCAAGAAGCAAGTTTCATTTTAGGATTCAAGCTTTTCTACGTATTTTGGCCTGAAATCATTATTCATTAGCATTTAGCATCAGAAAGGGCATATTCCTCTGTTTCCCAGTTCTTTATAAGGATAGCCTCCGTTTGCTTTCCTCCAAAAAAAGGTTACGAAAATAGCCATCAATCACAGTTCTGATCATCGCCTAAATCAGTCAATCACCGAAAATTCAATCACAATCATGTCTACTCCTGAGGTTCTGCAAAGAGAAGACGACCTTCTCCTGTCATCTCCCATAATCGAGCTTAGGAAAGGTAAAATTTTTGTCTATTCTTTTTGTTTTATGTTGATGATGAACTGAAAACCCAGATTGATTATCATATTATGTGGGTGAAATTATACCCTTTTTGAGAAAAGTTTAAAGCTTTCCCTCTTGGGAAAAATTCAGTGATGTTTGTTTTAAATTTTCGGCAGGAGAAAATGGCAAATCTCGTGGGCTCTCGATTGAGAAGAAGATTGAGCTTCTCGAGAGCTTGAACGGAAAAGTAACGTTCTTTATCACTGCCTAATCAGTCCATTGTTTAGAATAATTTCCCATTTGATATATTGATGATGAGATCCATTTTGTGGATTCAATATCAGAAAATAAACGATTGAGCTTACATTGGTTTGGTGGTAGGTGTTGGAGTGTTGTTTAGCCTTTTATTTGCAGATTTCTAGGAAATTTGAAATGTGATCCTTCTTAATGAAAAATTTGCCTAAAAACTGTTTTTGAACTAGCTCATTTATGAATTTCGCTGAGTTAATGGTTTCATTTCTGAATTTGTTTAGGATATTTCAAGAATAAGCTATTCCTTCCCCTAAATGATTGTTTATTTGCTGCAGATTACAAACCGGCGTTCTCGGAGATGGTTAAATGATCGTTTGTTGATGGAGCTTGTTCCCCGCTTGAATGCAGAAGAAATCAGAGGCTTATTTGCTCCACCACCATGGGGTAATGACCTGTCCTGCTGAAGATCTCTCATTTTACTCTATGTACTGTGTTACTAACCACCAAGTCTTGCCTTCATGAATCATGATGTCTAATACTTGCTTTCAGATATTAAGAATATGGGCAGGAAGCATCATTATATGAGTACAATAGTAACTTAATAGGTCAATGATGATAGCTGAAGGGATGAGAACATTATTGTTGCTAGCATACTTTAGATAGATTTGTCTTGTTCACTGAAACCACAAGTAGCCAACCACAGTAGTTTCTTTTGCTTTATTCCAGGTCTATTATATTGATATGGACTTGTAATTCATTCACAGGTGATGATGTGCCACCATCAGCATTTTGCATGGCTAATGTGGGAGAATGGGACAAATTTAGGAATATAGACATGGATAAAGAGGTCATTTTGCTTCCCTTATTCATGAAAGCTTTTTCAATCTTTTAAAAAGTTTCTGTAATTGAAGAAGATATCCTGAACCAATTTTCAATATTGGGAAATTATCTCTAAAGGTAAGTTTATAAAGAGAAAATTGTATTTCTTTGCATGCCTCTGCTTTATTTGCAGCAGTACTTATGTATCTCTTAATGTCATTTATGTTGTAAGTTAAATTTACTGTTTATAAGCTAATCTGGATTTTAGTGTTGGATTGGCATGTCTGTGGCAACATGCTTATGCTATTTGCCTCTTCCTCTGTGTTAGGCTAATATTATTGGTGTCATTAATAATTCATCTACAAAGAAGAAATTTCACGCCGATGGTGATAAGATGGCTGTCTTGAATGCATGGCAAAGAATTGATTGTAGAACAAGGGAGGCTCTACGACGTAGCTTTCTTTCAGAGCTTATTGCAGGCTATGAGGTACATGATTTTGCTTTTGCTTCTGCCAGAATGATTATTATTATAGGGGTCTTCACTCGACCTTTTGCTTTTGATTTGCTTACAATACTTTAGCTACCACCTCATTTGCTTTTCCAACGTGCAAGGGAACTGGGGAGGACTGGGCTTGTTTAATGTTAGCATGTATTATAGATCCCAGGTTGATATTTATGCTATAATCAAAGGCCTAAGTTTTGGTTGAAAAGGCTTAGTGCGGTTATTCCAGGCTCCAGATGTGTCTCGTGAGAGTTGGGTTGTATATGCTTGAAAGGCTTTAAAGCAGATTTTTGGTTGAAAATTTTTTGCCCTTGACTACTAAATAAGTAAACAACTAATGTATGAGAGGGAAATATAGTTTGACATAAGACCAACCTGAGTTAGAATAGTCTCCAGGCTTTGGCTTTGGTGAAATTGTGAAAGGCTGAGCTGGCTCGATATCCAACTTTGTATATTTTTATGTATCTCCATAACCTTGTTTAAGTACCTAATTTTTTACTCTTATGTGGAATAAACTTCCTTTTCACTTTCAGGATAGCATACGGACATTCATAAAGGAAAGTGGGGATGGAGATGACCTCTCATTACAGGTCCAAGATCCTTTCCATAGATTGTTGCTGCATGGTGTCTGTGAGGTAATCCTTTGCATCCATTTTCTTTTTCTTTCAAATGTAGAGGCTTCATTAAACACTAGCTAAGCAATTAGGCTTTGCAAAATGCTGTCCAAACTTGATGTTGGGCTATTTCTATTAATATGGAAAATATTGTTTAGAAAAGAGCTCTGCTATTTGATTCTTGTATTATCTGCTTTAGCAACTCCTTATGATGGTTAAACTTAAGTATGCTCTAACCAGTGCATTTTTATTGAAGATTTCTTGCGTGGTGGAAGTGTACTAACCCTTTCCTTGAACAGTTTTACAACTTGATCTCAGTAACGGTTACGCAGACGAAGGATGCAGAGTCACTGAAGGTAACAAGGATAAAGAAAAAGAAGACAGGTGTAGTTGATCTCCCAAATATCACATTGTCCCATTTCCTGAAAATGTCAAAGGAGGGCATTTGGTAGTTCTACTGCCAGGAGTTCTCAATTCATGTTCATAAATAAAGAAGTTGTGTACAATGCTGCATTCTAACTTAATGTATCTTGATGATGAAGTAATATTGGCATTAGTCATCACCTGTAAATGTAATTTTAGACCTATAGCTTTGTAAAGCTGGGGTGGCTGAATTCATAATTTCTTCCAGTCAACATAACATGTTGACTGCAGGTTTAGGGTTTAGTTAAGACATGATTCTTCAACATTGTTGTACTTTGTAATGGCTAATAGGCATGATTCTTCAACATTGTTGTTGTATTGTTGTTGTACTTTATAATGGCTAATAGACATGATGCTTCAACATTGTTGTTGTTAGAGATGTAAATGATACATTAGTACTCGTAAGTTATTCGGTTTTAATTTAGATAAAACTTGAATTCGGTTTGGTTATTATTTAGTCAAGTTCAAGTAGCTTGATTTATCGATCGAATTAAATTCGAGTATTCTTATATTTAAGCCTAGTTATTCGTGAGTCTAATGAAGTTTTTATATTTTAATTATTTTAATTGATAAAATATATCGAATTAAGCTTGAGCAAATAATTAAATTTTTGTAGAATATAAGAATCGAATTTATTTTTACATATTAATCGAAGTCTAATCGAACGAGTTCGAGTAGTTTGATTTTTATCTCGAGTCGAACTCGAGTTAAAAAGATAAAACTCGGTTGAGTTTAAGTCAAGTTTCAAACCTCAAATTTGGAGTCACGCTCGAACTTAATATTGTATCGCTTCAAACTCAATTGATTATATTTCTAGTTGTTGTACTTTATAATGGGTAATCTTGTATCAAATTTCCTCATCAACAATGATTGTTTTTGTGTGTCTATTCTACGGCTGAATAGCTCATGTCATTTGTGGCATATCTAAGTCTCTAAATCATGTTCAAGTTTCCATAATTAAACTTAAATTGAAAAATATGAAATAGATAAAATTAAATAATAGATTGGGTAATTTTAAACATAATGTAAAAGTGTTTAAAATTTTAACAAAATATATATGAATTTAACAAAAATAAAAATATATTTTTTGGTTTATTTTAGTATTTAATACAAAACAAATATAATACCAATACATGAATAGTTTAGACTATTAAATAATTATAGGTTATTGGTTTTTTTTATTTCAATACAAAACAGAAACAATATAAATGCACAAGAATTGTTTAGACTAATAAATAATTATAAATTATTGGTTTTTATTTTAAATACAAAATAGACATAATATAAATATACAAATGGTTTTATATTACTAAATAATTATAGGCTTTGTTTTTCTATTCCCAATTCTTATAATCAAAACTTTGTTAGAATTCTCAAATTGATATTGGATAGAGCATGTCAGACCAACTGGAGGGAAAACCTCTCACCTCGTAAGGATATCTTGTTTCCCCACATGCATCATTTATAGCTTCACAATAATTGTCATATGCTCCTATTAAATGCTTCATGGGTCGACAGCTAGTTCAATAGAACACGAGCACTCGACTTAATTGTAAATTGTAAGTGGTAATATAGGAATGAACTGGGGGCACAATGCCAATTCATTTCTGCTTGGATTTTGTATTGATTTTTCATTCTTTCCTTTCCTTTCCCAATTTTGTATTACATATCCATATTCTACTTTGATGCATGTTAAGCTATGTGGTCATGCAACCTTAGCATCTGCGCACAGTCTCTTTATGGTAAATTCAAACATAATTGAATTTGACACACTATCTGGAATTCTAACAGCTAAAACGGTTCCAGATGTTAATCCAGCCTATGTCTCCAAGATACAGAATGGTGGAGTGCACGAGTATTTTCTAATTAAACTGAATTTTCCTAGCGTTCCCATCACTGAATTCAATTCTGCTGAGGTTTCAGCTATTTCGAAAGCCTTGAATGGTGCTCCTCCGATTGATATCAAGAGGACAACTACCGCAGATGATCTCTTTGTAATTCTTCCAATATTTTGTTTCTTTCTTTTCTCGTCTCAGTTTGTCTTTTCTAAATTAGATTGATTTACTTCCAATTTCTTTTAAGACAGGTAGAAGTAACTTTTGAAATAGAAGTATGATTAAAAGGAGTGGCATAAACCATCATCTTGTTTTCATTTCTCTGCTTATTTATTTATTTTCATAAGCCAAGAGCACTCTTATTGCTGTCAGGTATGCTGTTATTTTTATACTTTCATGTTTGTTATGATAGTGTGGTGATGGGGGATTTGTACTTAGATCTCTTTTTCTGAAAGGACCATTCATTTGCAGGTTGTGCTCCCATCCAGAAAATCTGTTATTGAAATTGGACCACTGTTTGATGACATACTGAAATGTCCTGGACGAGGCTTAATTGTTTCAGGGGTTGCTCCTCCAGATTCTAAATTTGATTTTATTAGTCGGTTTTTCTGCCCTAAATATGGTATTAATGAGGTGATACATTACACTTTATCTCAAACAATTGCTATTTCTTCTAAGCGTCTACTTTGTTTGATTCACTTATCCTACACTTTGTGAGGATATCCATGGAACATATAAGATGCTTGACTCTAATATATTACGTTCTCAGAAAGAACTTTTTGATGTTAATTATCAAATTTGTCTGCTGTAGCTGATAAGCATCAAAGCCTGGGAAAAGAAATGAATGATTACTTGCAAAAATAAAGAAAATAAGTCAATTGATGCCAAGTTTTTATTTTAGCAATAACATTCCAAGTTATGTGAGTGTAAAAAGTACTTGATAGCTGGTTGAGTACCGACCAAATTTTATTCTGATAGAGGCATGATAAATACCGGCATTCATGCATATATGCTCAAGGCATCTATAGCTTGCCCGTTTCTCTTTGTCCATTCATTGATGGATCATTATTTGTCTAGAAGATGGGTTGTACAGATGCTGCCATGATAAAACTAGTGCAGACGTGCTTATATTAAACAACTTATTCATGTCTGTTTCGCATATCGATCAGGATCCGGTTTGTGGGAGTGCAAATTGTGCATTGGCACCCTATTGGACCCAAATGCCGAAAAGTGTGATTTCATTGCACATGCGGTATCTCTCCCTTTCTTTTCCTTTGAATCATTCAAGGAAACCAATGCTGCTGTCACTTACACTTTCATATTGATTTTGTGGTTTACTTTGCTTAGGCATCACTTAGAGGTAGAATTATACTTAGACAAACAATTTCAAATACGATATAATAATATAATATAAAAATGATACAGAAAAAATCGTATATATATTTTAAAAAAATATATTTCATGTTTATTCGTGTTGATATGAATTTCGATATGATATAATTTATGTTATATATGTGTTGACTCATTTAAACACGTGATACAACACAAATAACACATTTAATTTAATTTTATCATACAAATATACGTTTAATATGTTTAATACGTTTAACATATTTTTTATATTTATTTTAATTTAATATAAATATATAAAAATTATTTAATTTTTAATTTTTTAAATTATGATACTTAATTAACTATTTAATATCATATAAAATTATTTTAAATATTTAATTATTATAAAATTATTTTTTAATATTAATAATATAAATATAACTTAAATATTAATATTAGTCTTATATATTATTATTTTATTCTTTAATTTTTAATAGTTTATCATTTTAAATTTGATACTAAAAATTAATATAATTATATAATATAAATTAAAATTAAAAAATATATATTAAATACATATTAAATGAGTATTATATTTTTTTATTTTTTAATATGTAAATATTTTTTATATTATTAATATATCAAATTTATTAAGTAATAAATGATGAATAATTTATAATTTTTATTATTTTTTTATATATTCATATTAATCGTGTCTATTCGTATTTATTTGTATATATTCATATTAATCGTATATATTTATATTATTTATATTTATTCATGTCATAATTAAATAAATAATTATATACATATTAATAATATTATATCGTATGTAATATATATATTAAATATTTTATATTCATATTAAAAATTTAAATATATTTTATGATTTATATTATATTTATATTTTAATAATTCATAATATCAAATATAATATGAACCACACGTATTGTCAGGTTTAGGCGGAATGTTGAAGATTCATTTAGATGAGCAGAATCGTAGAGTACTTCTGCGAGGAAAAGCTGTTTCTGTGCTGGAAGGCTTTATTTTGGTATGGATGTTAATTTCTGTCCTGGATATCTGGCGTATTGCAGGTTCTAATGATAGTTATGTGTGCGATTCCCTGTAATTTTAATTAATATACTTTTAAGTTGTGGTCTATTCTTGATTACTTTGCCGTGGGACATGTGCTATCAGCTGATAATATGATTCTCTTTCATCTCTGCTAAAGACGGCATCAAATGTAATGAGATATTATCGAAATTGAAAACTTATCTCTGAGAGCACCAGATGATTATTTAGTTTATGAATTGAATTTCTCTGAGAGCACTCTCGCATTTGAGATTGACGTGCTTTGAATTATGAAGGACTGACAACATTGTCACTGCATTATTTCATTATTATTAGAAGACGAAAGAATTCATATCAGCAGACGGGGAAAAACTTTACAGTTGGTTTATTACTATCTTAATCAATTCTCACATGTTGACAGAAACCACAATAGCACTTTTAAATCGAAGTTATAGAACTTATCTAATTCAAAATCTTTCAAGAAGTTTAGATGATTCTCACGAAATCGAGACAATTTGTTATCAAAAGCAACAGCTACAAGATTTCTTACGATTACAACACGCACTAATGCTAGCCGCAATTTTCCATTTCAATTGTTTTGAGGGCACAGAGATACTTGCTGCTCCATTATAATAAATGATACATATTACAAAACTAATCCTTCAATCGCTGAAGGAAACTATATGAAAATGAATTTATTCCTTGCACGAAATAAATTAAGCCAAGTCAACAATCTCCATTTTACTAATAGTGGTTGTCTGCTTTATACATGCTCATGGTTTAAATATTTCACTAAAACTATCATCTAATAGCTTAAATAAATCAACTGGAGAAGAATGAAGAATCTGAACTCAAACTCACTCTTACAAATCAACAATATCTTGATCTAATAGTAAAAAGAGGAATTATTTGACATGTAAATTTGGTACAAACAACCCTACTCTTCATCTTCAAAATAAAAAATCTTTAAGATAAGGAAATGATATTAATAATAGTAAGAAGAAAAAAGCTCTAATCAAGATAATCAAATGATATATAATTTCTTTGCTAACGGATTAGGAAAATGGTCAAAGTCAAAAGTCCTCTTCCAGGCTACCGCGTCCGGAGAGCCTGGCGGACTTTGCTTCTAGCTGGCAGCCTGCTTTGACCTTTAGCGGGCTCTCGGCCTTTCGCGGTGGCTTGTCCGGACGCCACATTAGTTGACATTGATTAAATTGCAGGGGTATATCAAGTCATCAGCAAATCTATAAATAGAGCTGCAATTCTACTTTGTCTCCATACCCATTTCCCTTTCATCTCTACTAGTACAACATATTGAGATTAACATGGCTTCTCTTCAATATTTTCTCTTCACTTCTCTGTTACTGTTCCTTTGTTCCCCTTCATTAGCCCAACAGTCTTTCCGTCCAAAGGCCTTGGTAATTCCTGTCTCTAAAGATGCCTCCACACTTCAATACCTGACCACTATCAACCAAAGGACACCCCTTGTGCCCGTAGACCTTGTGGTTGATCTTGGTGGCAGATACATGTGGGTTGATTGCGACCGGAATTATGTTTCATCAACATACTGCCCTGCCAGGTGCGGTTCAGCCCAATGCTCATTGGCTGGAGCAAATGGCTGCGGAGATTGCTTCTCAGCACCAAGGCCAGGGTGCAACAACAACACATGTGGTGTCAGTCCTGATAACTCTGTGACTCACACCGCCACTTTTGGTGATGTTTCCCAAGATGTTGTGTCTCTCCAATCAACTGATGGGAAGAATCCTGGAAGAGTAGTCAGTGTGCCTAGGTTCCTTTTCGCCTGTGCACCGACTTTCCTGCTTCAAGGTCTTGCTAGCGGTGTTGTGGGCATGGCTGGGTTCGGTAGAACTAGGATTGGACTTCCTTCACAATTTGCTGCTGCCTTCAGTTTCCACAGGAAATTTGCTATTTGCCTCTCATCCAATGGTGTTATTTTCTTTGGCGATGGTCCCTATGTGTTCCTCCCTGGAGTTGATGCATCAGAATCCCTTACTTTTACACCACTCTTCATTAACGCTGTTAGCACAGCCTCTGCTTTCCCTCTGGGTGAACCTTCCGCTGAATATTTCATTGGCGTGAAGTCCATCAAGGTGAATGAAAAAGTTGTCTCATTGAACACAACATTATTGTCTATTGACAGCGAAGGTGTTGGCGGCACAAAGATCAGCACCGTGAATCCCTACACGGTCCTGGAGGCTTCAATCTTTAAAGCTGTCACTGAGGCCTTCATTAATGAGGCTGCTGCTAGGAACATCACCAGGGTTGCCGGTGTGGCTCCATTTGAGGTGTGCTTCAGCTCAAGCAATATTCTAAGCACACGCTTAGGTGCAGCAGTGCCATCAATAGATCTTGTGCTGCAGAATGAGAACGTTTTGTGGAGGATTTTTGGCGCAAACTCGATGGTAGAGGTTAGCAGGGAAGTGTTGTGTCTTGGGTTTGTTAATGGTGGCTCAAACGCAAGGACTTCCATTGTTATTGGAGGGTACCAATTGGAGGACACTCTTCTTCAGTTTGATTTGGCAACTTCAAGGCTGGGATTCAGCTCTACCCTCTTGGGCAGGCAAACTACTTGTTCCAACTTCAACTTCACATCCAACGCTTAGATGCCATGCCCCTGGTCAAAATATGAATATAGAGTACCAAACAGTATAATTATGTCTACTTTTAAAAAAAAAATTGTAAGTCGGATATAAAGAAAGAAATTATAAATAAAAAATTTAATTAAATTATAAATCAAATATTGCATAAATTAATTGATAAGAATCTTTAATAAAAAAAAATCCACTAACATTTAGTCAAAACAAAAACCATGTGCTGTTATTACTCTATCCAGAGTTTTTAGTGAGTTCACTGTGAATGGATAGGATTGGTGGGTTTCTGAAAGGGAAATAAGGAAATTCCTAAAGATCATTCATACATAGATGGCAGAATATATATAATATTGTTCCGTTTAATTAAATAAAATCTGGTGTACTGATCAATCATTCTAGAAAAGTGTTTTGGATTGGTTCTGACTTTTGATTCCAGGTTCCACGCTTCTTCCAAATTTGAATAGTATAATTTCAATAGTTTATGGTTTTGGAAACTTTCTTGTTTTTGGAACGGGGATAATTTTTTTTTTTTAAATGAATGAATGAGGATAATTTTATGTATCAAATCAAGAAAAATGAAAAAAATTCATCAGAATACTATATATCTGTTACTATATATATTAAAATAACCTTGCTTAAGGTCTCAATTGCTTGACAAGTATATATTAAAATAACCTTGCTTAAGGTACTAGTTGCTTTGCTTGACATATATTAAAAATAATGAAAATTTGATAAAAAATAGTCTAACATTAAAAATAATGTAAAAAATTGATGAAGAATAGTCTATCTTATACCAATAGTATTTTATTTAAAATTATTGTAATATAATTAATTAATTTTAATTCAACATTATATTAAGTCTTTTAAAATTTTATATAAAGTCTGCACTTATAAAACGATAGACTTTTATATAAACATTTATTAAAATTAAATAATTATAAAGTTATAATAAAAAGTTATTGTTGATATGTGCTCCTACCTTATATAATTAGGGATAATTACGGTTTGAATTGGATAAATTCGATTCAATTTTTTTGAATAATGCATAATATTATAAAGTTTTAAAAATTTGATCTGAATCAAAATTAACTTTCTATTAAAATCAATTTTATCAAATCTGAACTAAATTCTATCAGTTTAGTTAATCGATTTTTAAATTTTTTATATAGTATTTTAATAAAAAATTTAATATATTTAAATAAATTTATATCTAAAATAATTATTTTTATTTTAACTCGATTTTGTTCTTTTCTTTTTTTGTTTATAACATTTATATCCAAACTTAATATATACATTTAATATCTAATCTTGATAAAACCAAATAAAAAAAATAGATCCAAACCAAATCAAACCAAATACTACAATTTTAAATCAATTTTTGATTTTTTTTTTTGTTTTTTTTTTCTCACCCTTGTAAAGGGGCCAAACTCTAATTAATTTCTTGTCAATTTTGGGTGAAGTTAGTTTAAACAAATGGGATCAAGGAAATGGCCTTCCACCTGAAGAAGGAAGTGGATTGGGGCTAGAAAATGTGTGGAAATTATCTTATTTCCATTTTGCCGTTTATTCTAAAATCTATGCAGAAAGATTTCCAAATTTTTAAACAAAAGATAATGAAATAAGTACAACATAGAGTAAATTCGCAGGCTCACCATGGTCCAAGCCTATTTTCTGAGATGAGAAGCTCAATTTAATTCGGTTTTTGTGTAATTGAATAGTAATAAATCTTGCTCCTATATTATTTTCATTTGTTCATCATTGCAATTTTCAGATTAATTAGCATGCCTGTAACTTTAAATAACATTCAAATAATTCTATTTGTTTTAGTTACAATTTAGATTTTATTATACTTTCGATGCATTACGATTAAGTTTATTGTATTTTCAGTTGAATCCAAACGTTTATTTTAATAAAATCAAGTAAAAATAAATTTTTTATTAAATTTTTTTAATCATAATTATAATAATTTTTTTAATCATAATCATAATAAATTTTATTATTATTTTTAATTTTATTACGATTAATTTTATCATTCATTTAAACGAAACCTTAATTTTTAATTAATTATTAAAATTTGAAAACTTCACTTTTAAAATATGTTGTGGCTTACTCAATATGATGATCTAATCAATAAATTATTATCTTAATTGTAATAAGGTTTAATGTTAAATCGTAGGTCTCAAATTTAAATTTCAATAAAAATTTAATAAGTGTAAAAAAAAAAAAAATGATGATGATGTATGTGAAAAGACCATATGACCTAAGCCCGCCTTCTTTGCGTATAAATGTTAAGACTATCTATTTTCAAGAAGTGTTTTGGAACGCAAATATAGGTATATGCTATGTATGCTTGTATGTAGTATATGTACATGATACATATGATTCTAATAAAACCGCATACACGAGATTGAATGTACAACCATTTTGACAAAAAGCACATGGCAAATAACCAATGAATATGATTTTGATTTATTTATGCAACGTAGACCGAACCAAATAAGAATCCCAATCGTCTTACGTTACATTTGATTTATAGTTAACCATGATTATTTAGGGAAATTAATCAAAGTAGGATCCTTGTGGTTTACATGGGAGAAGTTGCCATCATGCTAAAAGATGTAAAAGCAAAAAATAAAAGCCAAGAGAATTGCTTCTCATATGTGGATCCAGGGGCCTGGACAATCGCATCATCTACATATATTAGCCGCCTGGCAGATCCATAAATGTAGTGGATGTCGCTATCTCTTTCCCTCTTGATTAGATTCTATTTGATCAGAGATTGTTTAATTAGATTTCGTGTATTCCTGATGAGATTCCCACTTTGATTGAACTTTATTTTCTGTAATGACAACGATTACACGGATTAAGGCATTAATTGGCTTCAATCTGGAAGCAAAGGAAACAGATAAATAGACTGAGCAATTAAAAAAATTAGGAAATGGAAAAGCGTAGCAAGCACCAATGATTCCCTGCTTTAAGGAACCAAAACAATGAGCAGACTAATTGAGATGCTAAAGCAAATTTATTAAGTCTTATTCAACAGGTCTCCCGTTGAATCTTAACACCTGCATTCTTCATTCTTATCCCATCTTCTCTTTATGGTTTTTCCATTTTTTTTAATAAAAAATTAAAATAAAAAAGAAAGATAAATTCCATCTAAGTCTTTAAAATTTAAATATAATTCAATTCAAGTCCATTAAGTTTACAAGTGGACACTTTACCCCACACTTTTCAATTAATAGGATAAATTTTTTTTATCAATTATCTCTTAATTATTTCATTAATAGTTTTATTATAATATCATTCTATCTTTAAAAAATTAATATCTCCAAATATTCACATAAAATAATAATTTATAATAATAATTTTTGTTATTTTTCTTAAAAAATATAAGATATATTAATAATATATAAAAAAAGATTTTTAAGTGCAAAATATAAAAACAAAATTTACAATTATAAATATGTTAATATATAAATATGTATAATAAAATGAATATATTAAACATGTAACAAATATTGATATAGAACAAATTAAAAAAATGAATATGTAGCATATAATAAGAAAAAATGTTTGGTTGAAAAAAAAAAGATAAAATTTGGTTAAAATTTGCTTAATATATTTAATATATTTATTTTGTTTTACATATATTTACATATGAGTATATTTATAATTGTAAGTTTTATTTTTATATGTTGCATTTAAGAAATCTTTTTATATTATTAATATATTTTATGTATTTTGCAAAAAAATAAAAATAATTTATTGTGATAAAATATTATATTATGTGAATATTTGAGGATATTGATTTTTTAGGAGTAAAATAATGTTTTATTGAGATTATTAATAAAATAATTAAAAGATAATTGACAGAAGGGCCTTTTTGTCCTGTTAATTAAAAAATTTGGAACGGAGTGTTCACTTTTTAAATTAGTATATTTGAGTTGAATTATACTTAAATTATAAGGATACGATGGAATTTGCCCTTAAAAAGGAAAAAGAAACTTTAAACACAATGCCCTCAAAAACTGTTTAAACCTTGTCTGTTTTCTTATAAATGGTTGTATGATATTGACAATGCCACTTCCCTGTTACCAGTCCACATTCATAGCAATTTGCATTTTGCAGAACTCCCGAGAGAGAAGCAGGGAGATAGCGCATACGATGCTAGGTGTCTTTAGCAGTGAAATTGTAACGCCACCAGAGGAGCTGGTGGCTGCAGGAAACAGGAGTCCATCCCCCAGAACCACCGCTTTGGCTTTGATGAAACGCTACATCAAGTCTAACCCCTCTGCAGTTTCCATACAAATTGGTGACCAAGCTAGCTTGGCTTACTCTCGCCGGAATGAGTCTCTTCTACAACCAAGGTAAGATACAACATCTACAAATATCCAAAAAAAAAAAAGAGAGAAGATCATAAACAATTAATACAAATTAGTTCTATCAAACATAAAAAGGCTGCATGTCTTTTGATCGTTCTGGTCAGATTCTTGATTAAAAATAGGCTTTCATCACCATCTTCTCCTTTTCTCTATGGAGGGTTTTCTGGGTTCTAGTGCCTCTTTGCTCTTACAATTACAAGACCTCTGAATCAAGAGAGGAGCTTGTAGTTAATCATAGCAAGGATTCATAGATATGTAGCTTATCTAAGGTTCAAATTGAAAGATTAATCTGATAATCTTGGGTTTGATATAGAGCAGGCCTTCCATTTTGAGACCGGGGTCCATTGAAAGTTAGCATGAAATATTCAACTACGGATCACATTGCATGTTTCCCACGTGTCAATTATTAGAACTCAAAAGTTTTGCAGTTGGCTTGTTGTCTGTTTCTACTGATACGTAACGTGTGAGTTTTACTGTTTTGCCAATAACCTGCAAAAAATTAATAAACGGAACATGAAAAGAGCAGTGGAACATACACTTGAAGAAAAGAAGAAAGGGAGAAAAGAGTCATAAATTGTTGACGAGTGATCTAAATTATGGTTTTCTCTTGTATCTGATGATGTGAATGCAAATCGATGTTGGGTGCAGATCATTTGGGGTCAAAGATGATATATTCTGCTTGTTTGAAGGCATGCTCGATAACTTAGGCAGCCTAAGACAAGAATATGGTCTAGCCAAGTCTGCAAATGAGGTGATGCTGGTGATTGAAGCCTACAAAGTGTTGCGTGACCGAGGCCCTTATCCTCCCAGCCATGTGGTTGGCCACCTTGCTGGCAATTTTGCGTTTGTAGTATTTGACAAGTCTACATCCGCTTTATTCGTGGCTTCTGTAAGTTATTTTGGTAATTGGTATCTAAATGCTTGGTTAAAACTAATTTTTTTGCTCGCATGCTGCCTCAAGTACTGACCATCGGTCTGTTTAACATTGGTTAATACAAAAAACAGGATCAGTCTGGCAGGGTTCCCCTCTACTGGGGAATTACTGCTGATGGATTTGTGGCATTTTCGGATGATGCAGAGATGCTTAAAGGTGCATGTGGCAAGTCACTTGCTTCTTTCCCTCAGGGTATCATCTTTTTCTTCCTTTTGGAGTTTTAACAGTTCAATAGTTGGATTATGTACCCTAGATGCCCTAAGCAATTAAACATTCCCTCTCTGTTTGGTAATAATGCCCTGTACTTTGTAGTTGAAAATATATATATAACCTACTAGAGAATTGCCAATTGTCATAAACATATTCTGGACATTGAAATTTATGTTTTGCCAATGTTTATGCATGCTTTTGTTTTTTGCAATTTTTGATTGCTTAGAAGTGGTTTTTTTTTAAGAAATTGATGGCATTAGTAATTAATGAGGATGCTTCCAATGGTTTATAGGATGCTTCTTCTCAACTGCAGTAGGCGGGCTACGAAGCTATGAAAATCCCAAGAACAAGATCATTGCCATTCCTGCAGCTGATGAAGAGATATGGGGTGCAACATTCAAGGTAACAAATTCTGCATTCGCTACTTAATTCATGAGTCTTTTGAAAGGTAAAGTGATAAACAGCATTGCTAATTGACGAACAGCCACTTTGGGTTTTTTTTGTTTTTGTTTGTAGAAGAGCACTAGACTGTTAATTTTAATGGTTAAGATTTAAATTCTGACAATTTCAAACATTAAAAAAAAAAAAAAAACAAACTTTTTGAGTGGAGTAGCCAACTAAGCTAACTGACCCATAGCGATTAGATTTTATATACGAACTATAATCACCCCTAAATGCCCCGTTTATGGTTAACTTATATCCATCTAGCCATGCATCATGCTATGGATAGAGTAATTTTTCAGGATTAATATTGTGTTAACTACCAGTTACTTTTAAGAGAAGCGTGTAATTGACTTTCAGGTGGAAGGAGCAACAGTTGTCGCAGCCAGAGTAAATCAAGAAGGAACCCTGTTGTTGTGGTGATAATGGAAGAAGTGGAAGGGGGAAAGCCAGGGTGTGCCAGGGACTTCAACCATGTGAAAATTTGTTAATTTCACTATCATCTGTGTAAATGGTTTGAGTGAGACCCTTTCACTGCAATCCATCAAATTAGTACTACTAAATTACAATCACATAATAAAGCATGTCTTGCCTTTGTCCTTATGCTCAATTTTCTTCTCATGGAGGATGGAAAGGTAAACGTCTTTTTTCCTTTTTTAAAGGTTACAAAAATCTTTGAATTATAAATTAAAAATATTACAATCAATCAACCCTTCCAACATATATTTGCATTCAATTAAACTCTTATTTAAATAAAAAAATTAACACCATTACTGTTTTTTACCAACAAGTATCCCTTACAATTGTCAATTTTCACTTCAATTTGCAGTCCATTCAAAATACAAATTAAGGTAATAAAATAAGGAATGGACCAATTGGAAACAAGAGAAGGTTAAAATTAGGGTTAATTTAATATTATTGTTTCGAATAAAAAAGTTTGAATTGAGAAAAATGTATAAAAAAATGTGATTAGAAATTTTAAATATTTGATTTGATATTATTATAAAAAAATGTTGTGAGTAAAATTAAGTGTTTAATATTACTATGAAAAATGTTGTGGGTAATTAAAATTTTTAAAAATATATAATAATAAATATTAGAAAATATATAGATAACGCATTTTTTCAATGCAAAAGTATATCTTGGAGAGCTTTTGATTTAGATTTGCAAATTAGGTTTTTAAACTGATAAATTATATGTATTTTTTATTTTTTAACATTAAAATGAAGTCAAAAATAATTTTTAAATATAAGAACTAGTTTCACCTGTAATGCTAAATTCTAAATTAGAACTAAAAATAAAAGTACGTGGCATTGATCTTTTTGCGTAGTAAAAACTTAAGCGCTAGGCCCAAATGTAAAATAACTATTTCTGGTACGTCGTCGTTTCAATAAACTCTGAAAGTCAAAAAGGCCTCTTGGCGGTGGCCCGAGCCCTAAATCCCCCTCCCAGAGCAAACAGGCCCCCTCTCTCTCCCGCTTCTTTGACAGTTCGACTGGCTCTTTCGCTTTCTGCTTCAAGCCTACCTCTCCACTCTTTCCTCAACATGAAGCTCGTCAGGTCAGTCTATCTTTATCTTTTTCTATTTTCTTTTTACTAAGAAAATTTGCTTCTTTTCTTTGTGTTTACGAATTGATGTGGAAAAAAAGAACTTTTTAGATTCTTGATGTAATGGTTTTGATTTGAAAAAAATGAGTAGGTTTTTGATGAAGTTGAACAATGAAACGGTGTCGATTGAGCTCAAGAACGGAACCGTTGTTCACGGCACCATCACAGGTTCCTCGCTTTCCCTTTTCCTCTTCTTTTTCCCAACATTAGGGTTTAGCTAAACCCTAAAGCTCCGTTCCGTTCAGCAAAGTTGTAAAAGCTTTTGATTATTTGTAAAAAACTCTTGTCAATGTGCCATCGTTACGAGGTTTTATTGTTTTCTCTGTTTTTTTTCTTTCTTCTAAAATGAGTAATGCCAACTATAATCATAATTCCCGTCTAAATTGTGTATTCTGTGGCTAGCCTTTTCGTTAAATTTGTAACTTTAAAATTGGGAATAGATTTAGTTGTTCACAGCTTTGCGCCTAATATCACTTATGTTACCTTTTAAGATGAACTAATTTTGGACTTAGTATGCTGTTGAGTGGTGACTATGAATCATTTCTGAAAGGCAGCGTACTTTTGATAAACTATTCAAATGTATAGATTGGTTTGCACATATGACGTCTTAATTATGAGTTAGTTACTCATACTACATGAAATTGGGTTATTTGCAGACTTTCGTGTATGTGATTAACCAATTCCTGTCTGAACAATTTCTTTTCATCTTGTTGTTATTGGATGACTTTCTGTACCTTTATTAAAGAACATTGTTAAGCTCTTATTTTCTACTCTTTGGGTTTAGGGTTTGATCTCCTTAATTATGAGCTTCTTACGAGCATAATCTCCTAATAGGAATCTACTGTTTCTTAGCATTAATAATGACAAAAACTATGAAGTCAATTCTCCTTCTGTAAATGATACAATTGTTTTCTTTGTCTTAAGTGATCATCACTTTCGGCACTTTAAGCTCATGATGGTTTCTATAGGTGGAGAAATAGTGATGATATCTAACAAAGAAGAAACAATAATTTCTAAGAGGATTTACTTGGATACAAACACAAAAAAAGAATGTGTGCCTCTTTCTGCTTGAAGTCAATATCCCCTTTTATAACACGTGGCAGTAATATATTTAGTTGTCTATGACTACATTGCTGGATTTCTAGGTCACTAATATGCTGCTACGTCTCTCATTCTTTGTTATTTTGTATTTCTCTAATCAAAAGTTTTCTCTAAATGTTTCTAACTTGGACAGCATCGGTTTTGACCATGCATATTAGATTTTAAAGATGGGTAAATGGACTTTAGTGATTTCCTGATTGAGCATACACATGTTGGCATTGCAAGTTTCTGACTAATTGATTTACTATATTTGTTTTAGGTGTGGATATCAGTATGAACACCCATCTGAAAACAGTGAAGCTCACATTGAAGGGGAAAAATCCAGTGAGTTTGGATCACCTTAGTGTAAGGGGTAACAATATTCGCTACTATATTCTGCCTGACAGCTTAAATCTTGAGACATTGCTGGTTGAAGAGACACCTAGGGTGAAACCCAAGAAGCCAACAGCTGGTATTGCCATTTCTCTCTGGCTCCACCTTTTCCCCTTTTTGAATGTCCTACTTCTATAAGCTTTGTTTTCTCGAAGTATTGTTAGTATTGATCCTTCTAATGCATTTCCAAATTCAGGGAGGCCTTTGGGACGTGGTCGGGGTCGTGGGCGTGGGCGTGGACGCGGACGAGGCCGTTAAATAAGTTGTGCTGCTTCCAAATTTTTGTGACAGGTGTTGTTACAAATATTTTACTGTTATGTGAGATTATTAGCCCGGTTTGGATGGCTTAATTATGAATCCTGAGATTCCCCACATAGGATGATTTGATCTAATGCGAATAGCTGATCTGATAATCTTGTTCCTTTTTTACCATTTGTTGCTTGGAGACTGAATGGTATCCTAGTTTTCCATTTCTTTGCCAAGTACCGTTTGTACTTCTCAGTTTTTTAGGTTTTCACTTTTGGTTAAATATGTAATTTACTCAATTTCTGTTAACAACTTTTAACAATTTTGAGGTGGGAAATTTGATGGAATTTACCTTAAATTAGTGCTAAATTTGTTCAAAAAATAGAATTTGAGTTTCTCTTTTTCAAATTAAAAAAAAAAAAGAAAGGAAAGAACTCTGTGTGCTTGTTCTTACTTAATGGAAACAATAGTAGAATTGGTGTATCTCCATTTTGCAGTGTAAGATTGCTTGAATGTATTTTAGTTGAATTGAAAACTCTCTCCATCATGATTATCATTATCCTATAATAATTGTTCTGATTTTTGTAGCCCAAATTAATGGACATCATACCTAAAATCATGCCAAGTACCCTTGCTTCCCTTGTTTTAGATTTTGTTTTTTCTTTTACATGGCTATCACCTTCCAACCATTTTTTCCCTTCTTTTTGAATGGCAATTTTCACTCACAGCACCTTGAAGATGAAGCAGAACTTGGTTAATTTAAAGTACTTGTTAACTTCTAGTTTCTTCTAGCATAAATTTATGGTGACAGGTGCAACCATTTCTCTGTTTACCTGATTTTTCGTGGGTGGTAAAATGCAGCAATCTATCGGATTTAGATGCCTGTCCTGAAATTGAAATCTCTTTTTTCTACGATCAGGCGGCAACACTGGCACCGCAATAGGCATAGGACAAGAGGCGGCAGGGTGCCGTAGAATAAATGAGTAGGCTTGTCTCAATGTTGAGCCAATTTAATTTTTGGCTATCCCTATTTATGTCACCTAAAGCTTTCCTTCCCGTTCTATTTTAATACTAATAATTCCTTGTCTTATCATTTAGCTGTTATTGCAATTGTAAATTCGATGATATAATATAAAAATATTATTATAAAATATAAAATAATATAATTTAAAATTTTAAAAAATTTTATATAAATTTCATAAAAATTAAAAATATATTTCATATTTAATATGTTAATTATAATTATAGTTGATAATTTTGTTTCGGTATCGGTTGATAAGTTTTAGTTATATCAAAATATGATATATTTAAAGATGATTTTTTGTATCAAATTTGATATTAGATAATATCAATTATTTTTATTAGTTTTGGTTTGTTTCGGTAAATTTCTATGAAATAGCATGTTGCGGTTGATATGAAAATGTAAAATATATTTTGTAATTTTTAATTTATTTTTTATTATTTAATTATTTTTAATCAAATAAAAATAAAATTAATTGACAAAATAATTTTAAAAGGTGAGTTTTTTATTTTTTTTATTTTAACTTATTTTTTCATACTTTATTTTTTAAAACCAAAGTTTTATGATTTTATATTTTATTTTTTCAACCCAAAGTTTATAAATATTTTAATTTTTTAAAAACAATTATATTCCTTTTATAAAGATTAACAATTATAAAGTTTTGATTAATTTTTTTCATCTATTTGTTTTTATATTAATATTTATATGAAAAAATATTTATTTAAATATCATAATTAAGTGTTTAAAAATATTTTAAAAATTTTATGATATTATTTCTTTTGTTTTTTAAACCTATTTATTTGATTTAAATATATTCTATATTTATTTGGTGATTTATTAATAATATTATAATATAATTTATACATATTTATAAATATACTTGTACTAAATAAAAAAATCTAAAATAATATATCGAAACAATTGATATCGATATATATAATTTTTAAAAAAAATCAAAATATTATTGAATATGATATTAACAATCTTAATTATAACATATAATTTTTATATTTTATATATATTTAACATAAAATAAATATGAATAAATATACAAATGTTCAAAATCTAATAGTAATTACAAGCTTCCCCTATTTATTTATTTTTTATTCTTTTTAAGTCATTTTCTTTAATAACTCCTTTGAGTCACTACTGCATCCATCAATGCAAAATCTCGCACGTCGCGGGTGTGTGTGTGCTTTCATTTCTGACTCCAAAAATGTCTTCCTCTTATGTATTAGCCTTTTAATGAAAAATTAAAAATTCAAATATAAAGTTCGTTTTCATCGCATAAATTGAAAATTTTGTGCTCACAGCTCAATATTCTTTTTATAGTAGTTACGTCCAACTATATATGTTCAAAATGCTACTCTCTTCCAAGAAACTTTACGGAGAGCACGAATCTGCGAGCATAATTCAAAATTCATATGAAAATATTTAGAACATTAATTTAAATAATTACGGATTTGTTTGGGTTTACATAATTGATAAACAAAAACGACAGCAATTTTTCAAAACGATTAAATTCTTTTTTTTTTTTTTTGTTTTTGTTTTTAAAAGTAGTTTTTAATATATAGACATAATTAAAGAGAACATAAAATTTCAGCTAATTTTACTAAAACTTTAAAAATCTATCCATTAAAGGTTTAGTAGTTTAAAGGTTTACACAATCATCAAATTATATCGACACAATAAATGTGTAGATTCACACGTAAGTGATCATAATTAAATTATTTAAATTTTTATACTTATTTTATATTATAATTAAATTTATCGATATATTTTATTAAATATTAAAATCATCGATTAATAATAATGCATTTATTGAAAAATTCAAACATTCTTGTATTTGGATAATATTAATTTGATTGTTTGATTTTAAGAAAATATAATTTAAAAAAATTTCAGATTCATTAATTTTACTTTGATGTAGCCATGATCTTCAAAAAACAATTTAATCCTTTAAATAATATTTTAATAATGTTATCTAATAAAATCATCTGATATTAAATTATAGCAACCTTTATGTCCCTAATCGATATAAGATCAATCATGATTATAAGTATAAAAGACTTTATCAATAATAAATTTCAGTATAACTATATTTAAATTGGATTTTTTTTGGTTAAACAATAATCCCAATAAATCGTTAGAAGATATAATAATAAAAGAAAGGGGAATTAAAATACTTATTTTTTTTCAAAAAATTATTTGATAAAAAAAATCATCGCATTGTTATTTAACTAGTGCATTGAATCAAGGCCTCTACTAGATTTTCATTTTCCTCCATAGATTGCAAATATATGTTGAAACAATTGCAAATCTCGAAATTCTCCTTAGCCTCAAATGTCATACCACTATTATGTCGGGCGACTTCACTTTTTCCCGGCGTTTCCTAGCCACGACCGCACTACCGACAGCATGAGGTCCAAACATTGCCGCACTTACAATCCTGAAATAGAGATTTTATCCCCGGCTGCTGTAAATTTGCTGGAAACGAAGCTTTCTTGGCTAAACTGCATGGGCAAAAACATGTCCTTTTCCTTGAGTTTTGACGTTTTAGGGTGTTAAACTCCACACTTCGTTTCTCTCCAAAATCTTCCTTCAAAAATATAAACCGTGCTTGAATGTAATTTTTTTTTTTTTGTTGCAGTTCGTAAGGATGACGTAGAACACAACTATACAAGACTTAAACACGATAATCCATTTAGATTTTTCCAAGAAACTCAAGCAATTTAACCTTCTTGAACCCTTTCTGGCTTTTCTTGGCTTCACTTTGGTTACTTGTCTCTTCATTGCTTGCTTCTTTTACTTGAATTACCAGGCTTTCATCTTCCATGCATTTCCTTGGTTTGGCCTTAATGCTGCTGCATCATCAGCATTACAAGCAGAAGCAACAGCAGTGAATGTGAATCAACGTCTTGGGTTCTTGGAGGAAGGTGGAAATAGTTGTGATATCTATGATGGGAAATGGGTTTGGGATGATAACTACTCTTTATCAGAGTCCAGATTGCCCTTTCATAGATAGTGGTTTCCGGTGTATAGAGAATGGTGGGCCTGATAGTTTCTACACCAAGTGGCGCTGGCAACCTAAAGGTTGCAATTTCCCCAGGTCCTTTTCTCTTTTCATTTCTGTTCATCTTATAATGGAAATTAAAAGAAGAAAGTATAGATTGATTGCAGAAAAGTATAGATTGCTATTTTTTTTAAGGTCTGGTTTTTTCTTTCTGGAAGACAGATTTAATGCAACGAAGATGCTGGAAAAGCTAAGGAACCGGCGACTTGCATTTATTGGTGACTCAATTGGAAGGAACCAATAGGAGTCTATGCTTTGCATGCTTAGCTCTGTTATTCCGAGTAAGGATTCAATAAATGAGGTGAACGGAAGCCCAATCACAAAGCATAAAGGCTTCTTGGTTTTCAGGTTTGCGGATTATAACTGCACAGTTGAATACTACAGAGCCCCATTTCTAGTTGCCCAGGGAATTGCTCCACGAGGAGCTCCAAAATGTCTTAGAATGACTCTAAGACTAGATCGTATGACCTGGACTCACCAGCAGTGGGTTGATGCAGATGTGCTAGTTTTCAACAGTGGTCACTGGTGGAGTCAAGAAGACCACAAACCGGTAACTATCATTTATGATCTGGTTTATACACATTTAGATTTGTGCGTGGCTGATCAACTATGAGATCTAGTTGATCGTGCATGTTGAATCTATCAAATGATGTCCCTGATCTTTCAATTTATTTGTCAGTGGCCGTTATTTCCAAGAAGGAACAGAGGTGAACTTAAAGATGGACCTGGCAACGGCATTTTGGAAATCAATTGAAACATTACTTCACTCTGTTCATAGTCAAGTAAATACAAACAAGACTCGAGTTTTTTTCCGAACCTATGCTCCAACACATTTCAGGTTTTACCTCTTTGCCTTTTTTAAGTACTTTGTTTATTTATTCAGTTATTCTTCATCTTTCTACCACTGATGTAGAGTTCATTTTGATTTTTGATAGTTCCTATCCTTCCTACTCTAGTTTCAGCTTGGCTTTCAAACATGGAAGATCTTTTTCTGTTCTATGCATATTCTGGTAACAGCAAGATGGATATGAATATCAAGTATCATCGTCACTCATCATCTCTTTCCCTCTTAGAAAATATTACTATTGTTACTTCTTTTGAGCACAATACCTCATTTGATCTCTTAAAAATTCAAAAGAGATAAGGAATACAGTGAATAGAACTGACATTTTCATCTATAGCATGTTACTGCAGGCATAGGGTTCTGCTTTTAGATCTGGTGTTTCATGCTGCAACAGTTGATTAGATCCCAAAAGTTAAATGGAAAGTCAATAAAACAATAAACTCCACCAGAATAGAAGGACTTCAACTTTAAGCTAATATGTCAAGATGCAGTCGTCTCAAGTAACCTGAAACGTTGTTGATATTAGTGTGATATAGGGTCCTTGCTGACTAAGAGGTTGCAATAGGCTGAATGCTATTTTCAGGATTTTGGCCCGGTCACCATAGTTTGAATGTGTTCTGCTCACTTTATACATCTATGGGCATTAGTGTCACTATTCCTTCTGCATCAAACTTATCATATCATTAAAGGAAATGATTGACCATCGGTTTGATGTAACAGAGGTGGTGCCTGGAACAATGGTGGACATTGTCACCATATAAAGCTACCCGATTTTGGTCCATTTCCTGATAAAACTGAAAAACGCATTGAGATGGTATGCGATGTATTGTCAGAGCAGCCAGAGTGTTTACAGGTGATGGAAACGATGAATGTGACTCCCATGACATATCAAAGGCCAGATGGTCATACAACTTTGTATCATTTTGGGCGAGGAAACGAATCAAATCAGAACCTGCCAGCGAAGATTGTAACCACTGGTGCTTGCCTGGGGCCCCTGATTCATGGAATGAGCTTCTTTATGCACTTATCCTCGAGTGGGAGTCTGTTCGCCCCTCCACTCCGACTGTACGTTCCCAGGCTCCATTGTGATGCTATATCAAAGTTCCCTTAATATTATTGACATAATACGGAGGAGTTTAAGTGCACAAGGAAAATAGTCCATATTCCTGACAAATGTTAAGCCTGAGAATCTTGTACAACTGAAAAATGACATTTATGCAAATTCTTCCTCCCCAATTCCTGATTTGTTGGAATGTTTGTTGAAAATTGAAACCCTTTTGGCTTGGTCAACAGAAAGCTTATTCTCTTCTCACTCTTGGACACAGGAACTCGTACACAAGTATTGAATGGTTCATTGCAGTTTGTATAAGGAGATCGTGGTAAAGAAAGGATGAAATGGCAAAAAACAGGGGCACCCCTGCCCTTGGTATTGTCTCTCTTATAATTTCCAGTTTTCATGTATAGGGAAACTGCTGTGTTTCTACTATAATACTACAATTAGAATGTGATGCAAATCGTTAGGTTTGATGGGCTTTTTAAAAGTACATCAATTATTTTCCTGTGTTGGCATCCAACCATATGGTCTTATACCTGTTTGCATCACAATTGTTTATTTGTGTTATCTCGTTCAAACTTCAAATTCGTGTGCCAATAGTTAATGTTTTCCATTCAACATCAATAAATCAAACGATAAAAAAAAAGAAGCGTACTTGAACCTTTATCATGATTACAGAAAACCCACAATTTCTGTTGTCCCGAAGAACCAGAATTACATGAAAAAAAAAAAAAAAGTGAACAGCTGAACCACAAGTCCACAAGCGAAACAGGAATGATTACATAAAAATTGCTGAGGTTTCAGTGTTGCAAACACGTGCTAGAAAACAAACACTATTCCAGTCAGAAAGCTGTTTAATCAGCAAATGGATATTGCTCATACCTAATTGTACAATCATGAAGCACCGAGCGGGCCCCTATTCGACTTTGACAAGTTCCAAACATGGTTGTTTTAGCAGCATCCAAACAAGTTGCACAATCCGAGCTTGTGAGGTTTTGGTTACAAGCCGCATGACCATAGGCAAAAGCATTAGGATATGGGGAGATGTTGAAGTAATCGTAACCTTTGCGGGTAGGCGTGACAGTCTCCAATTTGTCAAGGACATAGGCCAAACTGATGGCAAAAGGATCGCCCTCGGAATAGACAACCGTGTTGCAGAGAACAGTTATGACGGTTGTATTTGGAACACTTCTGACATTACTGCATAATAAAAGGAATGCGATCGTAGCTGCTGCCAGTTTTGGAAGATAACCCATCTGACTCTTTCTTTTGCTTTTTTTTTTTTTCTTGCTTGCTTCAATTGTTTCTGATCTGACACGAGGCGTCCGATGACTTTAATTGGCTTTCTTTTGTCATTGGTTTCTCCATCCACACCAATGAATGGAGACATAAGACATTTTGTCCTTAGGTATTTGTACTTTTGGAATTGTCTTTTGACCATACGTTTCCTAGTTGGCATCCATTTTTTTTTTTTGACCTCAACAATGTTTTTAACACCTCAATAATTGTATTATAAATTTATCTTTAAATAAAATTATTTAAATATTTATTAATAAATTATTATTTTTCCTTCTTACACCATTTTTTCATCATTTTCTCTCCTTGTCTTCCTTACTCCTTTTTCTTTCTTCCTATCAACATGATCTCTTATCAAAATTCACAACAAAAAATTATAAAAGTATTTATAATATCTTATATATTATCAAAATGAAAAACATAAACAAAATAAAAATTTCAAAGATGATAATTGGGTAAGTTAATTTTATTCCTAAATTAGCACATTGCAAAAAATACGTTTCTAAAACATAATTTTAGTATCCGAAAATATATTTATAAAAATATCTATATGTGACTAGATATGAATTACTGAAAATAAATTTCAAGAAGAATCTTTATATTATCAGATATACATATCTGGGATTATTTTGTAATTTTTAAAAATTTATTTTCAAATATAATATGCAATGTATTAAAGATTAATTTTCGAAAATGTATGCAATGTATCAAAAATTCATTTTTGAAAATGTATGCAATGTACCAGAAATGTTATTTTCGAAAGTAATAATCTTAATTTTTTTTTTTTTACTTGCATGTAGAACAATTTGAGAATTGTACTAATAGAGTGAAATAAATCATCACAGAATTTGGATATAAATATGATTGCAGTTCTTCATTTACTACTGAAAAGGGAAGAGTATGTTTTTGAAGTAAACTTTAAAAAGCATAAAGATTGTGTTTTTAATGTTAGTTTATATAGATGTAAAATGTAACAATTTAAATTGTTGTGCATGTGTTTTCTAGTAGGGAAGTATTGATTTCTTGGGCAAAACAAGTGGGAAAAGATATTGGTTTTGTAGTTGTGATTAAAAACTTTAATTTGAGAGGTTTAAGTAGAAAACCTAGAATCAGATTGGTATGTGAACGTAGTGAAAAATATATGTAGCAAAAATAATAAGGTAAATGTAAAAGAAATGCAGCATAAGAGAAGAGGAATAAAAAAGTGTGATTGTCTATTTCAATTATATGGGTTTAAATTTGCAAGTGATGATGAACAGGGTGTAAAGGTAGTCTATAGGTTTTACAATCATCTAACAACAAAATAATTAGATGGACATTCATTTGTAGGTCAATTATTTGACGAAGAAAAAACAATAATGGCACATATGTTAAATAATATGGTTAGACCTAAAAGCATACTGTTAACCCTAAAATAATATAATGAGAATAATGTGAGCACTATAAAGACTATATACAATGAACATTAGAGATATAAATATGTTGAAAAAGCTGGTGGATCACAAATGTAACAACTTATGAAAAATTATTTGATTGTAAATACATGGAGTGGCATAAGACTAACGAGTCAAACTACTATGTGAGAGATTTGTTTTGGGCTCATCTTATTGGTATAGATTTGTTGCATGCTTTTTCAAGTACCTTAATTATGGATTGCACCTATAAAACAAACAAATATTGTCTTCTTTTGCTTGAGATTATTGGTATGACTTTAACTGAGATGACATTTTTTTATTCCATTTGTGTATATAAAGGTCGAACGCTATGACGACTATAGTTGCGCATTGTTTATGTTAAAAAATTAGATGTTTTTTGGTACATTTTCTAATGTTATTGTTATTGATAGGGATTTGGCATTGATGAATGTAATACAGGCTATGTTTTCTAGCATAACAAATCTTCTGTGCAAATTGCATATTGTAAGAAATGTGCTTACAAATTATAAGAAGTTTTTTGAGCTGAAGGAGAAGTGGAAGGCATTTATGTTAGGTTAAAGTGTCCTTGTATTCTATTCTACCTATGATGAGTATGAAAGGCATCTAAGTTCATCGAAAATTGATTACTAGACTTATCTAGATGCAATCAAGTATGTGAAAGAATAATGATTGACAAAACTTAAGGAGAGATTTGTTACTGCTTAAGTAATGTACTTTGAAAATGTTACAATAAATGGGTATGCTTTCATTTATTTTTTTATTAATATTATTTAGATTTGCATAATTCATAACAAAACAATTAATCTATTATACATTTATTAATTTGTTGAGGGTTGAGAGTGTGTACATATAAAATTGAAGAGACATTTTGGATCATCTTTAAGAGATTTTGAATCATTATGAAGTACAATTAATGCCTTTATTGAGTTGTAACGTACAGAGATAAATGCTTCATTTGAGAGAAGTCTTATTGTTGTCGAGCATACTTGTAAACCTTCATTGTTTAAAAAATTATGAGGTTTGGTATCTAGGATTTCATTCAACATGATATTCATGCAATCAAAACAAGCCAATCAAGTTGGAATTAACAAGCAATGTTGTGGTTGTATTGTCATAAGCATACATGGATTACCTTGTGCATGCAAAGGGTGAGAAGTCTAATTTCTTTATTTGAAGTGCATCATCATTGAAAGAAGTTAGATTTAATGTAGAGCCAAATGGATGACATATCTGAAAAATTAAACATTGCATTTGACGTTAAACGAATCATAAAATGCTCCAATGATTGTGATGATTTCAATAAATTAGCTATGAAAAGAAAATTGTGAGAATTAGGTGATCTATCAACAATTGCTTTGTTTCCATCACTAGAGATTATTAAGACAAAAGGTCACACAACTATTAAAGCAGATAAATCTATGCAACATGACTTGTCACATTAGGAGATATTTGTATAGGATAGTACATCATAACCAACCACTATGAATTCAGTGAAAGTGACGACACAAATCGATATACTTTCTATTTAGTGTTCTCATGGCAAATAAAAAATGTGATATTTATCTAGTTTTCTAGTAAGGTTACATCCATATATACAAACCATCATTTTATGTTGATGTAGTGGATATTATGGTTTTGGTTTTGATGTTGGATTGTTTGGATTGGATATAGATGGTTGGGTACAAGTATGACAAGATTTAATTAATGAGCTAATTCGATATCTTAGCGAATATGTCACATTATATGAATCTATGTGATATGTTGAAGAATTAGTAGAAACCTTATATATTTCGACACTTGTTTCTTATATGAAAAGTGGATGACATTACCTAATATTAATCATTTGATTGTTTCTAGATATAATGTTATACTAGTCTATATCAGTTTGAGCAATGCTTAACCTATCTCTTTATTAGCTTTGTACTGCTTATACCATTGGAGCATAGAGTCATTACGATTAGATTTGTAAATAATTATCATTTAGTACAGGTACTGTTAGTTAGATTTGATATTTATCATTTTATTATTTATAATCACATTATAATTGATAGTTATCATATTTATCTATTTTGTGCAGGTGTTCATGAAGCTGTTCTCACCAATACCTCCAATTTCATGCAATTGGCATAGAATTCGATATAAATATTCTTAAGGATGAGAGGTTTCATATTTATTGCATATAAAGGATTTCAAGTTAGTGTTTAGCAAAAACTCTGATGTGGCCACCCAAGAAACTATTAAAATAGATTGATGAGTTTAGATGGACATATTTCATTTATTAATATGTTTTATTTGATGGTTTATATTTTTATATTTAGCAGGTTGGAGGAATGGTTTGTATGTAATCTAATTGGCGTATAATCCCCTTCAAGTGATATAGCTCAACAATAGCCCGCACTTTATACACCCAGAAAAATAAGCAATTTTTGGTAATGAGTGATGCTATTATTGTGTTTCATAAGGGCTCTAACACAACCAAGCTAAGGGCAAGGCATTCGACTGCTTTCATAGTTGCTGTAATGAATCAGTATACATACCAAGCTTCCATCATCGAGCATGAGGCTTATGATCAAAATACCCCATATTGCCTACTAGACAAAGCATTGAAAAATGCTCATAAATCTATGCCTGCATTTACATTAAACAAACATAAATTACATGTTATATAAAATCAAATAAAAAAATAAAACTAATTTATAAATCATTAAATTAATGTAATATATTTACCTAAAGAAGCGTAATATACCAAAAATTTGATGAACTTAAGCTCTGCTCGTTGTACTAAGTGATCTGTGTAAATATATCAGGTAAATTGTCCCCAAACATATGTACTAATGGTGCTTAAGTCGCTTAATAGTTGTAAGTACGCAACCAATACTTTATCTCCATTTTTTGTTAACAAATAATGTGCACCTTAAGAGATGGAGCAAAAAAGCTCTGGTGTCACACCTCACATCTCGATTAGAAGCATTATCAATAACATCTTTAAATGTATCCAACAACCATTATAGCCTAACAGATGCATCATGAGAAATTCTAGTCTCATTGGCTACCATAGCCTCTAATATTTCGAGCAACCTCACCAACAACACTTTCGCTTTATTCATCATCAACTTTTGAATTGATATCATAGTCCCCTAATGGGTATAGGGAGAATCGTGTAAACATCATCCAATGTGATTGTCATATCACCGAATGGTAAGTGAAAGGTATTTGTGTCAGGTTGCCTACCAACTTTTAACAAATGCTGAAACTATTGTATTGTTGAATAAACGATAAGTGTAATCAATTAATGGCAACAATCTTGACCAAACAACGTTCACACAAATATGCTACCCAAAAATATCTAGATGCCAGTGTTGTAACTTTGCCCTATGGTTGATTACTTTTAAGGTACTTTGCTTTTATAATAATGACAACAAATAGAAATTAATTATTAACTTTACATATATTAAGTAACAAAAATAAGCATCAGTCTTATTGAATTTATTATTTGTCATTCCATATTTGTGCTACAATATGAGTGTTGAAGCTTTGAAGTAAAGAAGTATCCATAAACTTTCCAAGAAATGGCTCTAAGGGATGAACAACTAGATTTACGAGATAAAAATTTGGTTATATTGCGAGATAAACATTAGGTTGCCCTACCGAATCAATAATTGGCTTGTATGCATGTTCATCAACTCATCATCTCTTTTAGAGGCAGTTGGACGCCTTCGAGTATTGGCTGCAGCACGTCCACCACTTTGACATACGTAATTCTTTTTGTTCGTAACATATTTATTTTTACATATATTAGATGGTTAATACATTAGCTGTCTAAGCAAATATACAAGACTCAATGCATGCATAATGATATAGGTATGGAATATGAAACTTATTGTGAGATTTTTAGGCTTCCAGATATAGGGTGTCAAAATTTGTAAAAAATTTTATACATACATTTTTGAAACTTTTAAAGGTTTTCGGATATGCATTTTTAGAAACTCTAAAAGGATTCTGAACATACATTGTTGGAAACTTTTAGAAACTTTTAGATATGCATATTCGAAAACCTTTAAAAGTTTCTAAAAATAAATATCTGAAAACTTTTCAAAGTTTTCAAAAATACATTTTTGGGAATTCTTCTAATATTTTGGAATGCATTTCTAAAAACTTAGAAGAATTTTCAAAAATTCATTTCCGAAACCTACGAATCATAACACCAAAATTTTTTGAAATTCAACATAAAATCAAATGAACTTAACATAAAAACACATCAAGAAAATGGGGATTTAGTGTCATTTTTTTAGTGGTGTTTTCAAACAAGTGTTGCTAATAGCCATATCTTTATAAACTTAGTAGTGTTGTTTGTCTAAATGTCACTAAATAAATATTTAGTAGCATTTTGAGTAAAAATACCACTTAACTTTAAAATTTAGCGGTGGTTGCAGTTAAAAATGCCATTAAACCTTCAAATTTAATGGTATTTATACAATGAAATGCTGTTAAATTATTATAAAAATTTATTATTTTCGAAATATTAATTTTTTCGCTTATTAGCGATGTTTGGAGTTGTAAATGCCACTGATATTTAAAATTTAATGGCATTTATATATAAAACATCTAAATTTAATGGTATTTATATATAAAACATCGCAAAATGACTACTAAAAATAATTAGAATTTAGAAAATAAAATTTTCTAATAGTTAAAAAAAATGGAAACACAATGTTTGTGTCAAATAGAGCTGTTTTTTTTAATAAACGCTTCAATTTTGCAAGAATTAGTAGCTTTTGTTAGAACAAACGTCGCTAATTAATCATCAAAATTTTGAAATTGACCCAGCCCCTTTCATTTCTGCCGAAAGCTGTAAGTTTTTCCTTTATTTTCTTTTGATTTTTTAGTTTGAAACAACAGATTTTCACTATTTTTCTGTTCCTTTTCCTTTCCTTTTTTTTTTTTTTTTTTTCTATAAGATTCCTCATCTGCTCACGACAATGGGTGTCATTCTGACACAGATGAAAGATTCCTCATCTGCTCATGACCCTCTTTTCCCATGGCTCCTATATTCTTTTCTCTTTTGTTTTTTAAAAATTTAGGTTTCTCTGAATTGTTTGCTATGAATTCATTTTTTTCCTAACTAATTGCAAATCCATGTTGAAAGAAAGAGTTTTTGGGTAATGAGTTGGTATTTGGAGACATAGTTTAGAATAAGAAGAAAGAGAAAGGTAAAGTTAGTTGGGTTTGTGAGAATTGTGGGTATTGAGATGGTTTGTGGTCATTTTAGGACGATGAAGAGGTTTTCAGAAGTGGAAACTAAGAACACAGGGTTGGAATTTTCAAAAATTATGGTGCGGTCTTGGCTACCAAAGGATGCAGGGGATGTGGAACCAGTTAGATTGGTTGATGTTGAGTGTGGGATTAAGAAGATGGATTACCAAATTCCAGTATAAGTTCTTTTTTCTTTTTTTTTTTTTCAACTTAAAGGATTTGAAAACATTGTACTTAGTTATATATGAATATATGTTTTTGTTTGGCATGCTTTATATTTAGGTTTGGACCCTTTGGAAATTAAGTTGCTAGGGTGCTTGGTGGTGGTCTTGTTTCAGGTTTGGACCCTATTCATAATCTTTCTGTTGTTTAGTTTTGGCATTATTACTTCTAAAAACTTTGAAGAAAAGAAAGAAAACATGATAATGTGATCTAAATGTATCTTAAATAATTGCTTAAAGTTGAAATTTTGAGTTCATAATGGAATCTTATTTTATGTGTGTATACTTTTTTCTGTTTACAGGTTCATTGGTTTTTTTAGTGGTGATCCTGGTGTTGGAAAGAGTACTATACTTTTATAGGTACAAGTTTGTAGCATTTGAAGGTGTTCATGCTTCTTTTGTTATCTTGTTCTAGATTGTTTTTTGTTTGAAAAGGAAACTCTTCTATCATAAACTTATATTGACGTTCTTTTATTGGAAATAGCTATCTTATTGTAATGTTAAGTTCACTTCTTACTTGAAAGATGGCTGTGCTAATTGTTGAAGGGCATGACTTAGATCAACTTGTTTCAATTGTATATGTCTCTGGCGAATAGTTTAGTTTTTATGTAGTGTCAGATTGATCTATCAATATCATTATGCTCAACTGTTCATACTTTACTAGGTTATAATTTGCATGCATAGATAAGTCATTTACCTTGGCATTATAATAACACTGCCTATTTTACCATGAATATACCAGCATTAATTTGAGTTAAATTCATTTCTGCCTTTGTCATGGCAGAGTGTTGAACAAATTAGCACAGAGCTGACTGTATGAAGATTGGAGCCACTAATCTTTACCTATACTCTATACTGATATTGAGGTAAATAATTCTAAAAAAATGCTTATAATTGAAAAATCTTTTCACAAAATATGATGTGAGAGAGTTTGCTTATATTTGTTGCATGTTTCTCTACTTTTTAGTCATATTCATAGTTAGTCTTCTTCCAGCCTTCTGACATTTATTTTAGGGATGCCAAATGAGTAAGAAAGTTTACCCTGGAAAAGTGGCCTTTTCTTCTTTGAAGAACTCGTCAAGGAAGTCTAACTTTGTTTTCTTGTCTTCTTTGATGTTGAGAAACTTGTGCTTTTCACTTATGAAGAGATTCTATGTATTTTGCACTGCTTTGTGCCCATGTTTGTTGAATTCTACTCTAGAATTTAGAGTGCAAAACTTGAATAATAAACAACCATTAAGTTTTTTTTTTTATTTGATTCTTTTAGGAAGTTGCTATCAAAAGAATGACTGCAACATATTCAAAGGAATTTATGGAAAAGATGAAAGTCTTGTGTAAGTTTCATCATGCAAATCTGGTAATGCTTTCTGTATGATAAGCTTGCTTTCTATATGATTGGCTATGTTGCAAGCGATAATAAGCTATTTCTTATTTATGAACATGCTCAAAAAATCTCTCTTAGACGCCATTTACATGATCCGCAGAACAAAGGTAAGATTCTAGCAGTGCTTTCTTAAGTTTTTACAATTTTTATTTAATTTTAAGAATGAATTTCTTGAGTTTTTATATCATTGTTTTTAAAAAATTAATTGATAGCATTACATAGATTAAAAAAACTTTTAAAATTCTTGGAGGGCCATGGCCCCTTCATTCCCTTATACGGCATCACCACTAAATGTATAATCCACCTTTTTGGATGTTATCTTTTGCACGTCATAATCTGTTTGATAGATTGAATTTTGTCATTTGGTATAAAATCCTCATGTTTGGACAATTTTAGGCATTATTGCTGATTTTTTATCTTGATGTTTCTTAAAGTTATTTGCATAAGCTCATGGTAGCTAATAAGGTAATCAGGATGTTTCGAAGTGCCTTACACTTGTTGCTGTCTGGAATTGCTGTTGATAAAAAATGAACTATCTACTTTTTTGTTCTTTGACCTTTTCCCTTCATATTTCACTGTTTTTATACCTCTATGCAATTACTTTGTCTTTTTTTTTTCTTTTTATTTGGATGATGGCACATTTATTTAAGATAAAGCTAGATAACCTAGTCCACTGTGTGCAATTTATGTTACAGATGTGTCATAAACATAGAGTCATGCGTTGTAATCTCAAACCAGAGAATTTTCTATCTGCTAATAAAAAGGAAACTTCCCCATTGAAGGTAATTGATTTTGGGTTGTTTGTCTTCTTTAAACTTGGTATTGCATATTAACTATTGACTATTTGAGCTATATAAGTGTATTTCCCCTTTTCTATCTTTGGAAGTTAAATTTAGACTGTTTTGATTATCTTTTTTTCTATATTATGCTCAAATAGCTGAAGTTTGCTTTAAGAGTGCTTTTTTTAAATAGGTTCTTATGAATCAGAGGTTGATGTTCGGAGTGATGCAGTTATCCTCTATATTTTACTTTGTGGTGTCCTACCATTATGGGCAAGTTGGTCTTTCACTTAACGAAGTATTTGCTTTTGTTCATTTGACTTTATGGAGGTTAGAGCTCAAGACAGCTATAGAGGCAGTGTGTGCTTTTAGAGCCTGTGGGCAAAAGATAAGAGAGATATCATGATAAGGTTTTCTTTTCAAACTCTTCAATATTATGTGATCAAGAGTTTGATGTATTCTTTTGCTTACATTTTCCCTATCTACTCTTATGTTTTTAGAAAAATAGATATAAATAATATTTGTTGTGTTTTCATGTAGAGATGTAAATAATATTATTGTATTTATAATATTTAGTTTATGAAATTCATTTTTATTTTTTTCAATATTTTTTATTTAATTATAGTAATAAATATTGAAAGAAATATAAAAAAGTAAAATTTTCAATTTAGCATCGTTCGTGTTAAAAAACGCTGCTAAATTATTGAAATTAGCAGCATTTTTGGACATAAATGTTGTTAAATTTAGTGAAATTTATCGATATAAACGTCGCTAATTTGTGTATTTTCGTGGTATTTGTGTTTAGAAATATTGCTAAATTTAGTGATATTTTTTGGTACAAATACTGTTAATTTTTGTAATTTAGCGGCGCTTTTATACTTCAATGTCGCTAAATTTAGCAATGTTTTTCATATAAACGTCGTTAAGTTAGCAATATTTTTTTTTCATAAATTGTCATTATTTTTTAATGCAAGTTTAGTGGATATTTTTAATGACATTTTTTACGAACATCATGAATCATTTAATGTAGTTTATAAATATCGTTAAATGTGAAAAAAAATGTCATTAAAAGCTTATTCCGTTGAAGTGAAACAAACGAATTACCTCAAGTTGAAAGCTTTATAACTTAATTTTTCTTGATTTTCTTTGAATTTAGGTTGATTTTTTTTTTTTTTTTGAGAGAATTGGGAGGGGTGTAAGGGAGAGGGAGGATGGGGGTGAGTGTGTTTATTGAAAATTGAATTTAAAGTGTAGGGTGTAGTGAGTAAAAATGAGAAATTTTAAGAAATGAAACGTTAAAAGAAACTGTTAAGGTATGAATAAAACCCTTTTTTTTTTTTTTTGACTCATTGCTTATTTTACTATCAGAGAGCACTGAGCCTCCGAGGCTCGTTTCTCTCTAGAAAAAGATACGCATAGCTGTTATGAAAGACCCAATTTGGGTTGCTGTTCTGAAATCTGAACTCTGAAGTGAAAGACTCTTTCAATATTCTAGAAGCTGCCCCTTTTTTTTTTTGCCCTTTTTCTTTCAGAAGCTTCCATCTGGATTGATGCTTTTTATCTCTTAGAAACAAGTAGCAGGATATACTAATTTAAACAAAGATCAGTTCAAGCATTGGCACCAACTAATCGGCTCTTCGGCCCAAATGGAGTTAATATTATAACGGGCCACGGCAGGCACGGACGCAAGGTTTTCCCAAAAGAACTTTGCCCTGATAAAAGCTGATTAAATTTGTTCAAAACATAAATTGTGGTGAGATCCGATTCACATTTATATTCATATTCAGTCGATTATGATTGGTTTAATTAATATGACTACAAATACATTGTAAATGGATTTATTAGTTACTACAAAAATAAAGCTAGTAAGCTCATTTATAAGTCAAATGCCCGGTGTATATATAAACTCCTCCATTAATTGTTTACAAAAGCATTTTTCCCCACCCCCAATATCGTAATTATCATCTAATCTAATTTTACTAAGTAGAGAAATTATTAATTCAGATAACATGTATATTAATTAGATTCCAAGAGATTATGGTTTAAAAAAACTTAAATGTATAATATATATTTTTAAATGAGTTAAGTATATAGGGATCGAAGAAAATGATAAATTAAAAATTATAAAAAAAGATATATAATTTTTTTCCAAGAAATAATCTCTATTTGTTTTATTGGGAATTAAGTTCAAAATTCATGCATAGCCAGCCAAAAACTTTGGCATATATCATTATATGTAGTAAATATATGTAGAGATATCAATTTTATCCATATTCAATGGGAAATATGATTTTCTACTTAAATGGGGATGAAAATGATATTACATTGTGGGTATGGAGATAGAGATAGATATTACGTTGTTAGTATGAAGATAAAGATGTGTATGATTTTAAATTTTTATTAGGTATATAGATGAAGACATGTAATATAACACTGATTTCGTACACATATCTTACATATATATTTATATATATTTAGCAAAAATTTTTTTTATTAAATAATATAAATTATTATTTTAGATTAATTAGAATTAATAATTTCTTATTGAAAGAATATATATTAATATATATTTATAAAAAATTACTTAAATATAAAAGATACAAATAAAAAAAAAAGTTAAATTTTTTTTAAATTTTTTTTCAAAAGTTATGAGTACAGATATTATACATACTCATTAAATATCATTGTGGATAGAGATAAATTTAAAATTCTTGTTGGGTATAGATGGATATAATATAAATCCGGAGATAAAAATGTGGAATGCTCTATCCTCTCCGTAACTTACTCATTAACATCCTTAAATTACTCGTTAACATCCCTAAATATATGCACATAGCTTAAAATAATTTTATGATAAACTAATATTTTTATGGAAACCTCCAAGTTTTCCAAGTTCTTCCACTTCTTTGGCCAATTCTTCCATTTTTTCTACCATCTCCGTCAACGCATATACGAAGCTTGCTAATCCAAGCCTATCAATATTCTCCAAATTAGTTCCGAATGTGGAAGGAGTCAGAATGAGACTTAGCTCTAGCCTTACTGAATTCAATTTTGGCACAATCGTTTCTTCAGATCGACATTGTATCATCTTTCCGATGCTTTCTCCAAGTTCTTTTAGCGTCCATGCAAGTGATGCCATAATTGCTTCATATGGTTCTATAACTGATTGTTGAAGAGTTTCTGATGCCTGATGACAAATTTGAAATGAATTAAGCAAAGAATTTGTTAAAAAGTTTCCCTAAGACTAAGAATCATTGCGAAAAGCCTTAATTCATTCAATATTTGATGAAAATTTTGTACCTGGGTAGGTGATCTAAGGCGACCTCTAAGTGAAAGGATGGTTGTAGCCAAATCTCTTAGGTCCTCTCCTATTTTTAGGTATTTTCCCCATGGGTAGGAAAACCCAAATTTTCCATGCCATGGTTCCCATCTTGCAAAATTTACCTGTACAAAATTTCCATTAACTGTTTATCAAAAAAGAATTGGGCTATATACCAATGGATGATCATAAAGTTCTTTTGAGAATGTATTGAATAGTGAGTTTTATAACAACAGAAAGAAAGAAATAATATACCAATGATTCATCCTTTGTCTTCGACTGCAATACTAATTTACAATTACTACTGAAATTACCACAAAACTTTTTTTCCTTCTCCTTGACATTTACGAAGTATTCCTTGGAGAATCCTACAGTCAATGAAACATATAACATGAAAAATTTATGGTTAGAAACTTAGAAAAAGTAAATAGATTTTTTAGCCATGATTCATAAATATTAAAACCATAAAATTACATATTTAAAGTGTTATTATATTACATCTATTAAATATTAAATTTTTTGTGGTGTTATATTTCAATTGTACTCTTTCATTTATAATCAATTAATTTTATATTAAATATTTAATATAATATTAAAAAGCAAGTTTTGTTATATGGTTATTTGTGATTCTTATCTTATACCCCTTATGAGTACATTATATTTATATTTATACGTGATGAAGGTTTATTTATTTATTTATTTTTTTTTGAGTTTATCACATGTAATTATATTTTTAATGTGATAAAAGTTTGTTTAAATAATATTGTCCAACATCTATTAAATATTAACATTTTTATGACATTATTTTTAAGTTGATATTTTTTCTTGCATAACTAATTAATTTTAAATTAAATATTCATGCATTTCCAACCATTTTTGTACTTTATGAAATACGTCCAGAGATAATAAGGCCCGAAACTAGGTGCGGTCCACCCAAGCAATCTGGGATTTACCCTGCGTAGCCTTAATTAGTTGTAAAGTTCCATCTACCCTAAGCTTGGGCTCCCACCAAGGAAAAGGACAAAAAAATGTAGACCCAAAGATTAATTATATATAGATATAAATTTTTTTAATAATATTTAGGTAAAGTACTATGATTGTACAGTTAAAAGAATTTAAATATTATACCTTCCAGAAAGCAAGCAAGGTCTTCAAATCTTGAGACTAAAGAGTCATGAAGTTCATCACTAGCCCAAATGGGAAAGACGAGCAAACTTATAAAAGTGCAGATAGCGAAGCCCATGACAATGGCTGAGAGACGCTGACGGGCTAATTCCAGGACTTGTTCTGCGCGTAAACCAGACACTACGACCAGATTGAAAGTGAGAATGAATATTAGTGCTCCGTACTCGTATTTTTTCTTAATGTTAGGCACCTGTCGAGTGTACGTTGCGGCCGTACCTGAAAAAGATTTAATGACCCCATTCTCATGCTTTTAAAATTAAAAATCATGAGAATGACTTTAATCAAGTTTAAATTACAATAATTAATAACACTTGATGGCACTACTTAATGATTGGTTCTTTACAATTAAACATGGACCCACTTCAGTGCGCTTTACTGGAATATAAGCACTCTGCTTTTTGGCATTATTATGGTGTAAGGGAAAATAACTTTATTTATACTTTATATCTGTTGGTTTTAATATCCCTTATTTTAAAAAATTGAATATAAAATTTATTGGTATTGAAAATTTTATATTTTATTCATTCTTTTTTATTTAAAATTGATAAAAGTTAAAATTTGATTATTAAAAATAAAATTTTAATATTTTATCGATAAATCATACCGACAATCACATAAGACAGTCACATAATTATGTTTTTTTATATGAATGAAATTATAACTTAAAAAAGAAAATACATGGATTGAAATTTTAATATAAAAAATTATTAAATATCATTTTTTAAAAAATAATTATATAAATTACCTAAACTAAACCTCTCACAAACATAAATATGTTGTTTTGCTATTGCTAGAATATGACATGTGTTTAATTATATTTATATCCATCTCCTTATCTAGTGAAACTTTGACATTGGGCGGAAAGAAGAGGCTTTTAGCTAGCGCCGCAGTCTTACCAAATATGAAGACAGCAATAGCAACAACTATAGCTTTGCCAACCCCACCGACCGCTTGAGCGAAAGATGCAGCTAAACAACCCAATCCACCTCCTAGTACAGTCCCAATTCCACGATTTAAGCCCTTGCTTAATGTAGCGCCTGGCAGGTATGATTATTACCAAATAATATGAAACACAAAAGTGAGCAAAACAATGTAAAATCTTGTCATAATTCTTGGAAAAACAGAGATCAACTACATACTAAGCAAGCATATATACACAAACCTGCAAAGAACTCGAAGATAACCACCACAGTAAATATCGCCCACATGGCATTTTCTCCAAAATGCTCATAGAGAGGATCGAGTATATAGAGAAGAGACACTAAAACGAGAGCAACACCAACCTTGATACTATGAATCACTTTTCTAATGCCATGCCTATTCCTTTTCTTTTCTCTAAGAAATGAAATAATGGGTAGACAAGAAATATCGAATTTTTCCTTTTCTAATTTGCTGGGAGCAACCCCTTCTGATCCATCTGGAATAACTATAACAGTCGAGCCCATTGGCAAAAAAATAAAATAAAATAAAATACTACTCCCTCTTACTCTTTTTAGGATTGATCTTTGTTTTCCTTTTTTCTTTGTTGAATTTCACTTGCTAGTTAAAGGGTTTGGGTGGGGATTATATATATAGCCGTATAGCCTAAAGAAATGAAGCGTGAAAATTAAATGTTTGCATGTTGTAGCGGATCTCTACATCGATTGTTTTATGAATTTAGTGCCCTAGTCATATGGCTTTAGTGGAACACATCGCTCGGCACGACACACCTTTGGATGTCGAGAAAGATATTTTCACAACACCTCATCAAATTGCCATGGCCACCATTTGACCATACACATTGGTCAGCTCGCCACGATACACCTTTGGATGTCGAGAAAGATATTTTCACAACACCTCATCAAATTGCCATGGCCCCCATTTGACCATACACAATGGTCAAGTTGTTTAAGTGGAGCTGTAGTCGTTGTTATTGTTGTTGTATTTTTCTTTTTGTGCCATAGAAAAGAAAGGAGTTGTAGTTGTTTAATAATTAATAATTTATTGTATATACATGGGTAAATATAAATGAAGCATGAACTATATTAAAGCTTTTGATGTAGAGCAAGGATGCCCTTTCACTATCAAATGGACTGATGTCACTGTTTAACTTAGATTTTTTTGATTTTTTATTCCAATTTAGTTTAGATTTTAATATAGATTAGATTTCAAACCTGCTTTTTGCTTGCGAGAGTAAAAAAATAGTTGTATATTAATTTAAACATTAAAAAAATATAATCTTTAAAAAGTTGAAGAGAAAATTTTAACTTGAAGGAATTGAAAATGATTATATACAATTTGAATTGTATTGGTTGATAGAAAATACTTGACGAAGAGGTGACAAGACTTGGCTAGGTGTGAAAAGAGAAATCAAAGTAATTATTATCTTCCTGTTTAACGTTTTGATGGTTATTTCCAAGAATTGGATTTAAAGTCTATAAATATTCAACAAAAATAAAAAAAAGTCCTTAGTAAATGTTTAGTACCAACATGAAATTTTGTAAATACAAAATATGTAGATACATACATCTTTTAGATTAGGATATCTAGAAACATACATTACTAAAAATTAAGACACGGTAAGTATATAAAATATTAAAAGGGAAAGCAAGGAAGCAAGAAAGTAAAAGATGTTTGTAAGGCACATAAGGTTTAATAAGGTAAAACATGTTCATTCTTGCCTTGTTCACTTTAGAAAAACACCATTGAAAATCTACATTCGTTAAGAGTAAACATAACAATTTAGATTCAAATTTTAATTTTTTATTAGAAAAATATTAAATACTTTTCAATACATTCACAACCACCATTTGCTTACTGTGTTAGGAAGAAAGACCCAAAGTTATCATGACAATGTAACATCATACCAAAACGTTCAAGTTTGACAATAAGTTCATAATAACTAAAAATTTATCACAGTAACTTTCAATTTTAAATTACACTATCAAAATGACAAATGTTTCAAAGTTTTAACAATTTCAAACTGCACAAACAATACACTGTAATTGAATTTTTGATAAATATCTCAAACACCAACACATTAATACCAACATTAAAATATAAAAAAAGCAAGGTTATTTCAACAAGATATCTTAACACACATCTAACCCCTTCAAAAGAAATTCACTTCATGCACGTACACGACATACACACAAGAAAAAGTGGGGAATTGATTCTCATAAACCATATTCTTCTTAGTTTTGGAAAAGTATCGGTAAGTTACCTGTCTCAATCGTAAGAGTTGTAAGATCTTTTTTATCATTGGATAAAATGGCATTGATACTGAAAACAAACATTCACAACATGTTATTATTTAAAATTTAGAATCATAAACCAATAAAATGTCACAATAAACACATACCCATGGATTCAAATGATAAATGAAAAGCTTAGCTTCTGGATCGACATAGAATCCTCCTTTCAACTTTGCCTCTCGCTTCAATTGAATCAACTCTTTTTCTTGACAGTTATAGATCACATAATACAACTTAAGTGCTTTTAAGATTTGATAAAAACAAATTTATATAAATACAAATAGAAAGAAACCAATGATTGTATGTTAATTTATTGGGGGCTTGTCATTCTTAAAGTGGATATTAGCATTGTCTAGAATTTGTAACTCTAGTATTAAGAAGCACCACTGACTCAAAAAAGAAACTAATGATTGTATGACTATTAATTTCTATAATAAAACTTTACCATGGACACATTTCAAGAACTTATAAGAGAATTTGAAATTAAAAATGTAGATTAAACTTTTTGATCACTCTTATCTTCTTATTATTCACATGGCTACTGCATTTCATAATGGCAGTATAGTTACTTTGACTACAATGCAGATGACAACATGTTTCATCATTTCAAATTAATTAGAGAAACATCAATTATATCAATGCAGTCAAGGAAGCAACTTTATGCACTTAAAGATTTTTCCATTCCAAGCACATTTAAAGCCATATTAAATGGGTATGATATGATAAAAACCAAAATAAAAAAATCGCTGGACTGCCAGTGTCCATGCAGCTTAAGTGTGTGTTAGTCGTTGTATTTTAGAAACGAATACATCGATCAGCTGTACCACCTTTAGAAGCAAGCAGCCTATGCAGATGTGGAGACCATGCAATTGCTTTTACAGCAGCAGTATGCTCACAGTATTTCAGGATAGGTTGAGTGGAATGTTGATTCCAAATAAAAAGCAACATATGGATGAGAGATTTGCCATTCAATCAGTTGACTGTACGTCTGTTAATTTCTTGGGGGCCTGTCATTCATAAAGTGGCCATTAGCACCGTCTCGAATTTGTAACTCAGTATTAAGAAGAACCACTGACGCACAAAAGAAACCAGTGATTGTATGTCTATTAATTTCTATAATAAAAGTTTACCATGGACACATTTCAAGAACTTACAGGAGAACTTGAAATTAAAAATGTAGATCAAACTTTTTGATCACTCTTATCTTGTTACTATTGACATGGCTACTGTGTTTCAGATTGGCAGTAGAGTTATTTTGAATACAATGCAGCTGACAGCATGTTTCATCATTTCAAACTAATTGGAGAAACATAAATTATATCAATGCAGTCAGGGAAGCAACTTTATGCACTAAAAGGTTTTTCCATTCTATGTACATTTAAGGCCATATTAAAGGATATGATGTGATAAAAACCAAAATAAAAAAATCACCTGACTGCTAGTGTCCATGTAGCTCAAGTGCGTGTTAGAGGCTGTATTCAAAAAATGAATGCATCGATTTCTGTACCACCTCCAGAAGCAAGAAACCCCTAAAATGAGACCATACAATTGCTTTTATAGCAATAGTATGCTCACAGTATTTCAGGACAGGTTGAGTGGAATGTTGATTCCAAACAAAAAGCTGCATATGGATGAGAGTTTTGCCATTCAATTAGTTGATTGTATGTTTGTTAATTTCTTGGGGGCTTTTCATTCATAAAGTAGACATTAACACTGTATAGAATTTGTAACTCTAGTATTAAGAACACCATTGACGCAAAAAAGAAACCTGTGACTGCATGTTTGTTAACTTCTATAATAAAACTAAAAATTAAATTCAAAATTAAAATTTAATTTAAAAAAAATCAAAATTAAAATCAAAATAAAAAATTCCTCGATAAAATGAGGAGTCTATAATACTTTTTACAATTTTTTTTTTCTTATCCCATGAAAGTATGTAAAAAATGTCACATAGCATATATGGAGTACATATGTTTTGCGTCTATATATGATCTGGAAGCACATTAATTAATTTAACTCGTAGAACAGGGGCTGGCTAAAATCGTACGAAGTAGAAATGTAGGTCGTAGGAGCAAGGGCTCAAAGTTCATGAGAACCATTTCAACAGGGTTTCAGATAATTCCACTCCACTATGAAAGAGTGCCATTTATCAATATCGCCATTAGATGAGTCCACAACCCCCACATACATACACCATAATTTTCAGAAGCAAGCCTTTTGTCATCCTAATGGTTACAAGGAGAAGTTGCAATGTCATGTCATGCCGGAGTAATTCGATATCTGAGTCCTTTTTCAGGACACTTCCTCTTTGTCGCATGATTTTCTATGTAATATAAAATTTGTGCGCTGCTCGCTAGTATATTTTTGCAAAGATAAAGACTATAAGATATTTTGATGCTATGGAATTGTAAATTTAAGATAAAATTAATCTTGCAATTTTTATTTTGGAAATTAAACTGAGAATATTATTAATAGAAAAGCATTACAAAGCTATAACCAAGCTATTAAATTAGAATTTCTATGAACTCTTAACAATAGAGAAGGTAAAATGATTGGCTTCCATGAACGAAAAAAATTTCCTTACACCAGCATATAAATTATACAAATTTTTGTTTGGTAAAGTTTTAATCAACTATATCTAGTATAACTTAGAAGCTTATTTGAAAGTAAGTCAAAAGGAAAATATTATTTCAAAGAATATTTATACAATATACATATATTTATATATTCGAGAAGTATATTTATATACATGATTAGGATAAAGAGATTGAAGAAACTAGGTTGTTGATAATAGAAAATGGCACCAGAAAAACATAGTGGAGAATGTTGCATTTTGCCACTTCATATTGTCTGTTACGTGATTAAATTAATAGTGTAATAGCCATCCTTTGTGTCACTGAAGCGAAATAGAAAGTGCTTCATTACTTGATTGCTGATGACCAAATGTTTGAATTTATTTTATAATTCTGTTTGATTTAGATGTATGTATCACTCTAATAATTATATTGTTCATCTAGAATTGCAGCTCCACAGGGATTGATCTAATCTAGATATTATAACTGATTATGATCATTCAGCTTTGAGATGAGATCAATGAGAACTAGTTGATAATTCTTCACCAGAAATCGAAATAGGAAAAAAGAAAAAAAAAAGAAGAAGAAACTGTTTTTTGGCTATAGCTCAGGTGTCGCCTGCTTACTTTTCTGGCAAGAAGAAGATCTTCTTATTTTGCATATTCTAATGTTTTAATGAAAACCCTTTTTCTTTTACTTTTCTGAAAAACAATTAACGATTTCTTTATTTAATGTGATAAGCTCCATGCATTCAAGGAGATGTAGACAATACATTTGCTTGATTAGGTGGAGATATATAATTGAATAAGAGAAAGTAATATCATAATATTTTATTTAAGTATTAATTAGTTTTTTTTTATTTATTAAAGAGGCCATAACTTGGTAATAAAAAAATATTATAGGTGATGAGATTATAATTTGAATTTTATACATGTTGAATATCACATCTTAAACCCTTAGCTTAGTATTTATTATTATTTGTGTTAAGGTAAAGCAGTTAGGATTGTCTTGATTTGGGAATAAAACACTTTATGAGGAACCTTTTAAAATCTTCAGTGCTTTCCTTGTTCACTATGTAATTAGAATCGACAAAAACATGCTATCCTGGTGAATCCTCTAACATTTTCCTAATTTCTTGTCCCTTCTTTAACCTAATTAATTAAGTAACTAAAAAAAGTTTTCAATTTCAATTTTAAGCCCTTAGGCTTATAGTATATGCTTTCACACCTTACCTACCCCACTTGAAGTGTTTCTCTTAACCTAACAAAAGGAGGGTTTGCAACGAATGAAATCATGCATATATCTCCACTCTTGGAAAGAGCCTTTTTCCCTTTTTTTTTTTAAATTAAGCTTGCGCTTGGGATCCTATTTAATTTGCATAATTTTATAACTTGTTTAGGTCTCAAAGCAATGTCGTATATTTCTTTATCCATGTAAATATATACTACAAATTTCAAACGATGATAAATGTTCATTTGTGTATATTTTAAAAAATATTTGATTATTTAATTATTGAAACAATTCTTATAATCTTATAAATTTACTTATAAAACTATTGAACAATAAAAAATTTTAAGACTTCGCTCAATAAATTTTTTTTTTTCGGGTCAATATAACCAGAATTAGCAACTTTGTTCAAAACAATAGATGAATGTAGAATGAGATTATTTCGAATTAGCTAACTCAATCTTGATGAAGTCTAACACACTATGAGTATAAATATATATATATATATATATATGTATGTGTAGACACTCAATTTGATCCAGGTCCGGATTAGTTGCGCTTGATTTAAATCCCAACCTGATAAGAAGAAAAAGAAAATATAATCAAATAAAAAGTGTTAGTAGATAATTAAAAGAAAATAATTAGATAAATAATAATAATAATAGATAAATAATAATATTATATCAACAGATAAATAATAAAAAAATAATATATATTAATAAATAGTAATAATAAATAAATAAATAATAAATAACTAAGATACAAAAAATAAAAATATCAGATAAAAAATAAATAAATAAATAAAATAGGCCTACCCATTTGGACCAGACCCAATTGATCTAGGCCTGGATCAAATTGGATGTCTATAAAAATTAAAGCTTGCGACAAAAGAGTTTGAGTCTAAAAAGAATAAGTTAAAGTAAGAAATCCAGAAGCTTCAAGAAGAAAAAGATCAGTGAAAAGATAGAGCTGAAAGACATGAAGCCAGAGTTTACAAGATTGCTAGAGAACGTGATACAGCTATTGAAGACTTAGCAGAGTTACACCAAGAACATAAGAGGTTATATGTGAGAGAAAGGGCCAAAGAGATAACAATTTTTGAGCTGACTGAAGAAAATGCAAGATTGAAACAAGAACATGCTGAATTGGAAGAAGAAAGTACCCAAGTACAGATAGAGAATAACATGTTGAATAGCTACCTAAGTAGGTTGAGACAAAAATTGAATGAACAAGAAGACGATATTGTTGCATTGGTCAGAGAGCATAGAGAATTTATCATACCAAGTCTGGTGTGATAAAAGAGAGAACTTAGAAAGATAGAAATACATTGAGCACCTAACGATCCAAATTTGTAAAAGGGTATACAAGGCAAGAGAGATGGTAAAAAAGGCAGAGACATTGAAACAAGTGGTGGCCCCAATAGGAGAGCATGGCCAGCGTCTATTAAACTTCATCGAAGAAGCCAATGCCTAATATGAGCAAATCAAATGATTTTATGATTATAACTCTAGGATGATAAACTCAATGTAAATAAAAGTTTTTTTGGAATAAATGAAATCTTTTAGTTAAATACCATCTTAAGGTAAATATTCTTTGCATACATGCATTTTCATTCATTGCATTCTCACTCATTACACTTAACAAAGTAACCATGAGATAGTCTTGCTAATTCTAAGATACGGTATTCAAGGTTCAAGGATAGCTCCATTTAACGAAAACCTAGTCCATCGATATAACATAAGAGCCAAAGCCAGACAAATGAAGCAAAAAAATTCTCACAGATTTGAAAAGTTAGAAAAAACACAGGAGAAGATTAAGAATGAGTTGAGCAAGATTCTAGATGCTCTCAATAAGCTGAACAAGGGAAAATGAATAGAATAAAACACAAGCCAATAAGGCCTCCCATCACAAGAAGTGGTCGACCTTTTGTATCATCCAGGTTTCGATCCACAATAAGCCCAACCCACACAGGATAATCTGCCACAACAATTCTCATATCCTATATACCCTGAAATACCCGTCAGCTTCAAATTCAGGGTATTACCATAGCTATGTAAATTTTATCTTTATTGAAAAGATAATAGAACAGATTTTTGATCTAAATGACTTGAAAAAGAAGGAGTAAGAAAAAAGTAAAGGTGGCACAGTCTCAGGAAGATCCAAAGATTAGTATGCTTGAACAAATATTATGGGCCGTAGAAGGGATTGGATTTTATGGTTCTGTTGATGCTACTAGGCTGTACTTAGTCACAGATGTAGTCGTTCCACCAAAATTTAAAGTACCAAAATTTGAGAAATATGATGGTACAAAGTACCCAAAAACCCATATCACCATGTATTGTCGGAAGATGGCAGCCTATGCCCATAATGAAAAATTACTAATGCATATTTTTCAAGATAGCCTTACAGGCTCTGCTGCCAAATGGTATGTCCAGCTAGATAGAACCCGCATTCATTTTTAAAGCGATATGGCTCATGATTTCATCAGTCAATATCGACATATTATAGATTTAGCTCCTGATCGTTTGTCTTTACAAAACTTGAAAAAAAGGTTAATGAGTCATTTAAGGAATACGCCGAGAGATGGAGGGATATAGCTTCTCAGGTATAACCTCTTTTGACTGAGAAAGACACTATAGTACTATTTGTTAGCACTTTGAAACCTCTTTATTATGAAAAAATGATAGGGAATGCAATAAAAAATTTTATTGATATGGTAATTTTGAGAGAAATTATTGAGAATGCCATCAAGAATGGCAAGTTGGAAGGAGGTGAAGCATCCAGTAAAAAAGTCCCAAAGAAAAAAAGACTGAAGCTCAGGCTATGAGCTTTGATAGATAGTAATTCAGGGTTTATCAACCCTATTCACCATAAAGATACCTTTCATATTATCCTGCTGGAAATAACATTTCCTTTTACCCATACCAACCATTTGCACAATCATCTTATCCCCAAACATATCAACCTCCTATCAGACCTCAGAATGTTATATACAGTCTCAACACTCAACCTACTTCAAGATCTCAAACTCATCCAGCCAGCCTAATGGAAGGTTCTCGGGAGCAATGAACCACTCATAAAAAGCTTGTATTTGATCAAATCCCTATGACCTATACGGAGTTATATCGTGAGCTTTACAATAATCATCTGATTGCTCATAGTAAATTAAAGCCACTCAAGTCACCTTACCCTAAGTGGTATGATCCCATAGTCCATCGTGACTATCATTATGGGATTGCTGATCACTCTACTGAAAATTGTACTACCTTGAAACACAAAGTGCAATGATTGATCAAAGATGAAATAATTAGTTTTGATACAGGAGGGGTAACTGCACCAAATGTTAGCGGTAATCCTTTGTCTAATCATAATGTGAATGCTTTAAGTGATGAACAAGAGTGCTATATGAAAAAAGAAGTGACAGATATAAAAACACCTCTTAGTTAGCTATTTGATATTTTATAAAAAGCTGACATGATACAACCAGTGAATCTGCACAACTATCATGGAGTACATATAGTAGGCATTAGTTGTAAATATCATAATAGGGCAGTTGGTCACTCTATCGAAACTTGTGAGCAGTTTCACGAAGAGGTGCAAAAGCTCTTGGATTCATACTAGATAAGGTCTACAAAAAAGGAAAAAACTTAGAAAGTGTTGAAGTATCCATGACTGAGAGGCCTACAAAGCTATTTCCAAAAGCGATGATAATTCATTATGGGAATAGGCCAAAGTCAGTCATAGATAAACTCATTCTCAAGCTGGTAACTTTTAAAGTCCTGACTTTATTCCCATATAATAATGATAAAGTTGTACCCTAAAAATATGGCTACGATACAGTAGTTCAATGGTAAGAAGGGGATGTCTCTAAAGCTGATACCTCTAATATAACTGGTGTAAGAGGCATTACCTGAAGTGGAAGATGCTACATTTCAGAAATATTGGAAAATGTTAGAAGCGAGAAAGCCAAGGTATGAGAAGGGCAAAATAACCCTAAAATAGAACCTGAGAAAGATTACCTGAAAATCGATGTCAGAAAAAGAGGCTTGTGAATTCCTGAAGTTGGTAAAACATAGTGAATATTCAGTTGTTGAATAGTTGAGCAAAATGCCAGCACGAATCTCATTATTATCACTGTTATTGAATTCGAAACCACATTGAAATACCCTGCTAAAAGTATTGAACTAAGCATATGTGGTACATAATGTATCGGTTGAATATGTGAACGACATGGCTAGAAATCTAGTTATGTCGAATTACATTTCATTCAGCGATGATGAGATTACCTCGAAGGGAAGGGGAAATGCCAAGGCTTTGCATATCACGATCAAGTGCAAGAGCCATATCATAGCCAAGGTTCTTATTGATAATGGCTCCGCTATCAACGTCATGCCTATGTCAATTTTGGCAAGGTTATCCATTGACTACTCTCATATGAAAGGTAGTCAAATGATCGTGAGAGCTTTTGATGGGACCAGAAGAAAAGTCTTTAGAGATATTGAGATGCCCTTACAAATTGGGTCGTACATTTTTAATGTGAAATTTCAAGTGATGGATATCTCTTCATCTTACAACTGTCTACTGGAAAGGTCATGGATTCACATGATAGGTGCTATGCCCTTTACCTTGCATCAAAAGATCAAGTTTAATGTAGAAGGTCAATTAGTGGTGGTAATTGAGGAAGAAAACATGCTAGTGACCAAACCGTTGAATTCTTCGTATGTAGAGGCTGTAAAAAAAGTAATAAAATGCCCCTATCGATATTTTAAACTAGTTAATTCTATAGGTAAAGGACTTAAAAGTCAACTTTTTTTAAGAATAGTGATGAGCCAAGTCATCAATAAAGGCTGGTATCCAGGATTAGAGCTAGGCCAAAACTTACAAGGAATAAGAGAACCTTCGATAGTGGCAGACAATAATGAAAGGCTAGGCTTAGGCTATGATACAGCAGAATGAGAGATCAAGAGAAGGCCAACAGGTAAAACAATAAGACTAATGGTTATTCCATACTTGTACGAGACTTTCAGACCTAGAAGATTCATGTATCCAGATACAGAAAAAATTATGAAAAGAGCTTTTACCCAGTTAACCATCTATGCTATTGAAGATGAAGTGGGGTTTAATCAAGAAGGGTGGGTCCGTCTTTGTCTGTCAGATTATGAGCTGAACAATTAGAGTGCTATTGAAATGCCTTTGACTTTTGAAACTAATTCAATGTAATTGTACATCTCAATAGTTATTGCCTAACGCATTGGGGTGATCTTTTTTGTTTGGACTATTTATCTTTTATTATTTTAATAAAGATTAGGAAGGATGCATTTTCATTCATTTTTTCTTGTGTCTTCATTATTGCCATTTTTCCAAGCATACCTTGCCAACATATCCCATTTCATTCAATTTCAGGTACTTAAATAAACATGAAGATAATTATGATAACAATCAAGAGGTTAGTTTTCAGAATTCAATTAACATTGATGAACTTGACAATGAAGAGAATTCTGAGGAATATGTTATGCCTCCGGACCTAATGGGATTGATTGAACAAGAAAATAAGCCAATTGAACCTTATCAGGAGATAGTTGACTTAGTGTATATGAGAGATGAAGAGAATAAGAAAGATGTTAGAATTGACACTTCACTTTCATCGGGAGATAGGCAAAGTTTAGTAGATCTACTTAAAAAATTCATAGATGTGTTTGCTTGGTCTTACTAGGATATGCCAAGGTTGAGCACGGAGATAGTAGAGCACAGATTGCCTCTAAAGCCAGAATGTAATCCAATCTAGCAGAAACTGAGGTGAATAAAGCCTGAAATGCTACTAAAAATTAAGAAAGAGGTGAAAAAACAGTTTGATGCAGGTTTTCTACAAGTGGCTAAGTATCCGGAGTGGGTAGCCAATATAGTACTAGTTTCTAAAAAAGATAAAAAGGTACAAATATGTGTAGACTATCATGATTTGAATAGGGCTAGTCCAAAAGATAACTTTTTTTTGCCTCATATCGATACACTGATAGATAACATGGCTAAACATTCAATTTTCTCTTTTATGGATAGGTTTTCAGGGTATAATCAGATAAAAATGACTGCAGATGATATGAAAAAAACTACTTTCATGACTATATGGGGAACTTTTTATTACAAAGTCATGGTTTTTAGGTTAAAAAATGTAAGGGAAACATATCAAAATGCCATGGTAACACTCTTTCATGATATGATGCACAAAGAGATTGCAGTGTATGTAGACGACATGATTGCAAAATCTTATGAGAATGAAGATCATGTCACTAACCTTAAAAGGTTATTTGAGAGATTGAGAAGGTTCCAGCTCAAGTTAAACCTAGCTAAGTGCACCTTTGGGGTAAAGTCAGGGAAGTTACTAGGCTTTGTGGTCAGTGAAAGAGGAATTGAAGTTGATCCAGACAAGATACAGGCCATTCAAAATTTGTCACCTCCAAGTACACTAAAAGAAGTTCGAGATTTTCTGGGAAGATTGAATTACATTTCTTAGTTTATCTCTCAGCTTACTTACAAATGTGATCCCATATTTAAGCTTCTCTGTAAGAATAATCTTGGAAAATGGAATGAGAAATGTCAAGTGACTTTTGATAAAGTTAAGCAATACTTGTCAAATCCTCTAATGTTAGTGCCACCTATTCCAGGAAAACTTTTAATTCTATACTTGATAGTGTGTGAGAATTCAATGGGATGTGTGCTAGGGTAACAAGATGAGTCTAGCTGAAAGGAGAGCTATTTACTATATGAGTAAAAAGTTCACAGAATATGAATCTAAGTATTCCTCAGTGAAGAAAATATGTTGTGCATTAACGTGGACTGTCAAAAGACTCAGACAGTATATTCTCTATCATACCACATTGCTCATAGCAAAATTGGATCCAATTAAATACATCATCGAGAAGCCTTCTTTGTTTGGAAGAATTACTAGATAGCAAGTAATGTTCTCGAAATATGATATTATATATGTAAGCCAAAAGGTAATAAAAGAAGGTGCTACAGCAAAATTCCTTGTAGATTGCGCTACTGAAAAATATGAACTAATGAGGTTAAAATTCCCTGATGAAGATCTAATGACTATTTTCCAATTGAAAAAGGGGAAGCATAAAGAAAAGTGTTAGAGAATGTATTTTGATGGAGCTGCCAACACCTTAGAGCATGGAATTTGGGTGATTCTGATTTCTCCAGAAGAATAATACTATCTTGTAATAGCAAGGTTAAATTTTAATTGCACAAATAACATCGCTGAATATGAAGTATGTGTCATTGGCTTACAAGCTGCTATAGATAGAAAAGTGAAAACATTAAAAGTGTTTGGGGACTCAACTCTAGTTATATATCAATTGAAAGGAGAATGAGAGATGAGATATTAAAAACTTGTTCCATATCATAAGTATATTTTATAGTTGATAAAGTAATTTAAAGATATCCAGTTTGACCATTTACCTCGAGAAGAGAATCTAATTATCGATGCATTGGCTACTCTGGCTGTAATGATTTGAATTAATGATATTACTAACATTCGATCGATCAGGTTAGATGTTAAGAATATGTCAGCTCATTGCTCCAATGTAGAAGAAGAGGAGGATGGGAAGCCCTAGTATTATGATATTTTACAGTATATTAAGGATCAACAATACTCAGTTCACGTAACAAACAATGATAAAAGGGTCATCTGAAGATTAGCTATGAGCTTTTTCCTGGATGAGGATGTTCTGTACAAAAAAATCGTGATCAAGTATTACTAAGATGTATAAGTAAGGTTGAAGTAAGAAAAATCATTGAAAAGGTACATGATGGAATATGTGGGGCACATGCCAGTGGACATATAATGGTGAGATAGATCATGAGAGCAGGATACTACTGGTTGACAATGGAGAGTGATTGCATTGACTATGCACGTAAATGCCATAAATGCCAGATATATGCTGATAAGATCCATGCTCTACTATCTGCTTTACATGTTTTCGCACCACCTTGGTCATTCTCAATGTGAGGCATGGATGTCATTGGTTTTATCACTCCAAAGGCTTCTAATGGGCATCAATTTATTTTTGTGATGATAGATCACTTCACAAAATGGGTAGAGGCAGCATCGTATACAAGTGTAACACGATCTGTGGTTTACAAGTTCATAAAGAGAGAGATCATCTGTAGATATGAACTTTCGAAGAGAATTATTTCAAACAATGCCAAGAATCTAAATAGTAAGATGATGCAAAAATATGTGCTAAATACATGATCAAGCATCATAACTCAGCACTAAACTGTCTGAAAATGAATGGAGCAGTTGAGGCAGCCAATAAGAACATAAAAAAAATTCTTGAGAAGATGATCGAGACTTATAAAGATTGGCATGAGAAGTTACCATTTGCACTGCATGCATATCGAACGTCACTGCGTACCTCTACTGGGGTAACCCTATTTTTTTTGGTTTATGGGATGAAAGTTGTACTACCAGTGAAAGTGGAGATCCCATCCTTGAGGGTTCTAAAAGAAGTTGAGTTGGATGGATCTGAATGGATTAGAGAACGCTATGAACAGTTAAATTTCATAGAAAAAAAGAGATTGACGATATTGTGTCATGGTCAGCTATATCAAAGAAGAATGATGAGGGCTCATGATAAAAAGATTCGACCCTATTGCTTTCGAGAATGAGAGTTGGTCTTGAAGAGAATCCTTCCAACCTAGCATCATAATAGAGGAAAATAGACTCCGAATTGGGAAGGGCCGTATGTGGTAAAATGGGTTTTTTCAGATGGAGCACTGATACTGACGAGATGGATGGAAATGATTTACCCCATCCTATAAATTTTGATGCTGTGAAGAAATACTATGCTTGAAAAAAAAGAGAAAAAATGAAATGAAAAAAATGAAAAATGAAAAATAAAAAAAAATGAAAAGAAAAAAAAAGAAAAGAAAAAGTGAATGAAAAATGAGGACTCAAGACGAAAACCCTAAAAGGGCGGTTTGAGTCATAAGGGGTTTATCTAAGTTGAAAACCTAAAAAGGCAGCTTAGATATGAAGAATACAGCATCAAATTTAAAAATTCGTTGGCATGGGGATTAGCAAATTCGAAAGAGCTCTAAGTGTTAAATGCATCAGATGGTTAGGTTTTCAGGAAAAACCTTGAGATGTGTTATCATGATTGTCCGATTGATCATTTTTGGGCATTGTCTCCCCATACTTATCCTTGTAATTCTTTCTTGGCCAAAGTTTGCCAACATTTTGCTAATAAAAGACATTCTATTTCATTCTTTGTGTGCCTCTTTTGTTGACTGTTCCTCAACCATTCTTATTCTTTTCTTCTTAATACCCTACAATGAAAGAAATGTGCAAATGCATTCTTACTTTTTGAGTTTGAAATAATGATTGATAAATGAATAATGGCATGAAAGATTTCCACATTACATTGGAAAGGTTAAAAGTGATAAAGGCAAATTTGAGATGTTTAGTTTAGGATGAGGACATTGAATTTGGAAAGAGATTGCCTGCAGAAAGAATGTGAGAACTAAATGGAAGAGATGATTTAGAGTTACGCTAGCTTGATCTTAGAAGAGCAGTGTAACTTGGTCTTTGAAGAACAAAAGGGTTTGATGCCCAAGAAAAAAGCTTGAGAAACTTGAGTACCACAATTGAATAGGAATTAATTAGCCAACATTTGTATAGCATGCATTGAATTTCACACGTATTCAAGAAAATATAATGCATAAATTTAAGAAACAGGGATATTCCAAAATCCTACATAGAGAAGACAGATGTGAAGATATTTTCAAATTTGAGAAAAAGCTTGTTAGGTAAGTTTCTAATAATTGAAATATGATATCTCTCGGTATCAAGATTGATTTGTAAGACCTTTGGGCATAATCTCTTGAAATTCCTTCAAACACGATTTTTAACTATTTTGGACTTGATCGTCAATGAGCATTTTATTTTCAAAGTTGTGATGCCTTTGTTTAGAAGATCAATTTATTTTTCAAAAGTCATGGTTGCCTCTGTTTAGAGGACCAATTTATTTTCAAAATTGTGATGCCTCTGTTTAGAGGAGCAATTTATTTTTCAAAAGTCGTGGTTGCCTCTGTTTAGAGGAGCAATTTATTTTTCAAAGTCATTGAGCCTCTGATTAGAGGAGCAATTTACTTTCCAAAAATCGTTAAGCCTCTGATTAGATAAGCCATTTATTTTCAAAGTTTGAGCCTCTGATTAGAGGAGCTTTGTTTATATTTCTCAAAGTCGTTGAACCTCTGCTTAGAGAAACTTTGATCAAAATTTTAACACAAAAAAAGCGAACAAAAAAAAAGGCGAGTGGAGTCTTGAATGGGTGTCTACATCTTTGCGCAATTTCTGTTTCACAGAAAATATGCAAAGAGAGGTAGCTGTAGACATCCAATTTGGCCTAGGCTCGGATCAATTGTGCTTGATCCAAATGGGTAAGCCCATTTACAATTTTTATTTTTATTTATTTATTATTACTATTATTATTTATTAATATATAATTTATTATTATTATTATTATTATTTATCTATTAACATATTTTATTATTTATCTGTTAATATATATATTTATTATTATTTATCTATTCATATATTATTATTTATCTATTAATATATATCTTTTTTTCTTTCTTGATTGATTCTCGATTGGGATTAGGATAAGAAAAACTGGAATTCTGGGGTGAATTTAGGGCTGGCAGAGTTGGGATTGGATTCAAAGATTGAATCCAAATCCTAGAGGGAGTTGGGATTGATCAGAAACTCTTATGATCAATCCCTATAAATAGGTGCTGGAACAAAACAGAAAAGACAGAGAGAGAGAGAGCGAAAAGAGAAAGAAAAAAGGGCGTTCAGAAGGATCATAAGCAATTTTAGGAGTTTTCTAGAGATTTTGAAGGATTTTTAGGCAAATTTTTTTGGAAATTTCTGAAAAATTTCCAGATTTCGATGAATTTTTTGGCAAAGTTTGAATTTTTTGGTGACTTTTTCGGCACTGATTAAATTTTTCAGCCAGCTACCCAGTTTTTGACGTACTATTTTCAGAAATCGACCAACTTTTTCAATGAACTTTCGGTGAAAAACCCAGATTCTGACGATTTTTTCAGAATTTGACGAAATTTAGTCAAAGTTCTTGGTTCGGGTAGAGGGAGGGAGAAGGAAAGGAAGGGAAGAGAGAGAGAGAGGGAATGGGAGATCTGTTGAAAAAGCTAAGGTTAAAGCCTTTTATACCCTATCAAAACAACGTCGTTTTGCGCTTAAGAAAACCTCAGGATCCGCGCATTCCCATTCGGACGACCCGACCCGTAGCGCATCTGATCCAACGATTCGTTTCTCCACCTGGGCTCGAGCCGAGCCGAAGCTGACTCGAGCCGCGTACTTTTAAGTCGCGTCTCCGAGCCATTTTCTTCCTTAAGCTGAGCCGTTCCAAGGTTTTTTTTTCATTTATTATTATTATTATTATTTATTGATTAGATTAGAATTATTTAGTATTTTTTATTTTATTTTATTTTTTGATTTTCTTTAAATAAAAATTCTAAAAAAAATATTTTTGAGGAGAAGTTAAAAGTATCAATTTTTCTTGAAAATAAGTTTTCTAAAAAATATTTTTTTTGGAAAAAATTTAAAGTATCAATTTTCCTTAAAAATAAGTTTTTTCTAAAAATATTTTTGAGGAAAAGTTGAAAGTATCAATTTTCTTTGGAAATAATGTTCTAAAAAAGGTTTTTTTTTCTCGAAAAAAAATTGAAAGTATCAATTTTTCTCGAAATTAAAGTCTCAAGAAAATATTTTCGAAGAAAAGTTAAAAGTATCAATTTTTCTTATGTAAAAGCAATGAGTTTTTAAAGAGAAAAAGATTTATATTTAAAGCTGAATCATTTTTTTTATTTCTTTTCGTTTTATTTTCTTGAATTTTTTTTAATGTTAAATAGTACGACGATAGAGTCTCTGCAAGTGAAACAGTAGTCTCTTTGCATACTCTTGAGGTGAGGGAATTTTTTCAATTTTTTGCTAAAAGTATTAGAGTTAATTGAGAATAATTTTCAATAATTAATTACTTGGTAAATTTTTAAGGCGTATTGGATAACATAAAATTAAGCTGGTACTATTTTTCGATGGGCGTTGTGAGGATGCTATAACCTTCCTCACACGTAACCGTACTCCTGAACCCTATTCTGGTTAGTAGACCTGAACCTATTCTTTTAGGGACCCTTAGGCTTAGGTATTTTTTAAAAGGATAGAATTCTTAGGTGACCAATTGCACCTAGATAAAAAAGATTGGTGACGACTCTTTCGAGCTACTATCTAATAATAAATCCTCGGATCTAAACATTACGACCGTATGCATATAATTTTTCTTTTTAGATTCATTTTCTTAGGAGACAAGATCGGATATTATAAATGAAATTAACACGTTCAACTCGAGTCAATTCCATTTAAACTGATTAAGACAAGTAGGCAATTATTAAAAAGTTATGAACAATATTTAATGAAAATGATAACAGAAAAAAAATCACTAGCTAGGACAAACATGGACCTAAAATAATGCATCTAAATAATTTGTTTGTATTTGAGGATTTGGGTTAATAGTTTTTGCATTGCTTTCAGCACACAAATGATTTTTCCTCTAGATTTTGTTTTATGGATACACCTGAAACCTGGAAAAGTAGTCTCAGGATTTCCACTAGTTCTCACTTCTCGACCACTAGTTGTAGTAGTAGTACCATCGGAATTCCGATCAATATCATGCAATTTGCAGAATAGTACAAACCAAATTATCCTACTGATGAGATCGATGATTTCTAATAAGCTCTAACCAAACCCTATACATATTACCTCAAGACATAAAATCAAGCACAATGCAAGGGATTTAGAAGAATTTCAGAGCCATATATTAACCAATAAAATACTTGATATGCCCTGCCCCGGAATATAATTCTATCCGTACATGGTTGACCTAAAAAAATAATTATCATCAAAAAAGGAGAGGAAATTGCCACAATTTTTGTCCTTTTGACATGAACAAATATGATGGTTCTTTATCCGTAGGCTTCCACTGCTGTCATCATGAATCAAAATGTTAAAGGCAGCTGATGCGTCTTCATCCACCGGATATATACCTCCAGTGCTGGAGTTCGATGCTGATCATATCCCTCTTTATATTTCTGTTTTGGTTTGAAAGAAAATTAAGAAAGCAATGGAAATAGTTGTGATTTATTTATATATTTATTTATTTGGTAGGAAAAGATATTACCGATCAAAAGAGAGATGAAAGCATTTGTTTCTTCTTCTTTTTTTCAGAAAGAAATGGAATTTAAACTTAATTTTTTAATCAAGAGATTGCATTTATACACCTATTAGTAAATCAAATATTATTTAAAATGAGTTTTTTAGGCCAAAATTAGAGTGCGAATTTACTTCTTTGATAAACATAGAAAATTATCTTTATAAATTAAAAAGAAATATACACAATATTAATTTAAATTCTCTTATGGCCCTCTAGAAAGCAATTCTAATGCCACTTTTAAATTCATCATGCTACTAAGGAAATGATTTTTTTTTTATTTAAAACCATTTTAACGTAATCACCTTATCATTACATGAACAACTACTACACTGTACCCTTTTTTTTGAAGGAAAAAAACAAAGTTGGCAGGTGGGGGCTGCTTGTTTTTGAATTGAAACAAGCATAAACTATTCAAAATCATCTCAAAAAGATTGCAACTATTTCAAACTCTTCTATAACAATTTAGTACTCACCCCACCGTTTTAAAGCACACGCATGAATGCTTTGTTCAACTACTACTTAGTCAACTCTTTTACCATGTAAAATGATCTCATCAACTTTAGCCGAAAATAAATCTAAAATTTAACTCAATTGATTTAAAATATTATATTCAGTAAATCTGAAAATTAAATTCTAATATCTACAATTTTTTTATATTCTCAGGTTTTGACTTTGTAAAAAAAAATTGGCAGAAAATTGCGTTAGACCAAATTTGACCTTTAATAGTTTCTTATTAAAAAATAAAAAATAGCAATTGAGCAAGGTACAGAAGGAATGAAAAGTTAATTGAATTCTCGTGGCATATCACAACAAAAGGTAAATAAATCTCCACAATAACAAAAAAGCGCAAGAAAGTGATATGAAAAAGTTTATTAAATCACTAAGTAGAGACAAATAACAAGTGGAGAGTCCACCAAGAACTAAGCATTGCTGCTTTGCAACCAAAGAGAATGTGCAGGTGTCCCTAGCCATTCATCAGTCTACTAAATATTCGATGTTTTAGATAATTTTTCTTGGCATGTGACTTTAATTTGTTGCTTAAGAAAAAGACAAGCAAGTTGGTGGAATTTGAACAGATTGCCCATTATTAGCCAAACAAGATATTTTTTAAAAAGTTTATTATAATCATGTGCTTCTGGAAAGTCTCGGAGTACCTGTAAAAAGAAAAACCATGTTCAATGTTGTATCCACGTGAAATTCTACTACTTCGTCTTTTCTGTCTTGAAAATGAATTAGGCCTGGTCCATCATTTAGGTATTAAAATTAAGTGATCAAGCCTGCTGCCTGCCCATTGTTGGGGCCAGGGAAGCGGTATATGACCATGTGCTTGGCTTGTTTGAAAAGGAAAGATGGTGGAAAACCTAGTGCATTCATTGAAGGGAGATTCAAATCAAACTCCTAATCCATTCATTTTCAATCAACAACTTGTTTTAAATCTACTATTATCGATTAGTTGATTAAACTTGATTTATTTATTTTCATTCTTCGTACCGTTTGTTATTAGTCAATTTTGGATAAGATAATAATAAAATTTCTTTAATTATATTTCTTTTCAATTATTTGAATGATCGATGGACACAATTCATATTTTGCTATCACATAGCAAGACATGCTCACTTGCCCTTGCCCCATGTCACAACAAAGAAAATAAAACACTCTGAATTAATTTTTTAATAATGGTTTTGAGACTGCTAGACTAAAAAGATTTTAAAAAACGAGAAAAATGAGAAGGGTTGCCACCAATTTTTTTTAGGGTGTGATTGACCACTCAAAAGTTTATTTTTTTAATAAAACTATAAAAAGGGGTTTAAAATTTATCAAAATGATAATTTTTTATCAACGAAATTCAGGTTGGGTTTGAGAGTCAATTATGTGTGGGGAAGGATTAGCGCCCTCATAGCACCCATAAATTGGTACCAATTAATTATGCACTATTTCTCATGTTGGATAAAATGATTTTGTTTTGAAATTTAATAACAATCACCTTTTATTATTTAAAAAAAATTAATCTTATCAAAATTCTTTATTTAGGAGAATCAATGAAATCTTTAAGTTAAAGAATTATCTTAAAATTCTCTAAAATCTAGGCAGAACTTTAAAAATAATGCTTATAACTAATATTTATCGCAACATCCCTTGAAAATGAAATAACATTCTTTGGTAAAGATAATTGTTGATAACTCTCCAATATCTAGGCATAGTACCAATATTTGTTCCTTTAGGATGTTATTTTTGTTTTATTTTATAACTTCACATTTTTAAAGTAAGTAATTAAAAAAAAAATTTGTGCAAAAAAAGTAAATGATGGTATTATCAAATAGCAAGTAAAAATTAAAGATAAAGAAATGCAAACGAGTGCAAACAATCAATGCATGTAAGCAATATGTGTTGTGTATGATGATAAAATGCAAATTTGAAATTGGATTCTTAAATATAATGAGACCACTTTGACCCCCTAATATCTAGATGAAGCTTAGGTATGACTATTCATTTTTAAAATCCCATTTTATCATTATATTTATTAGCTTTAATCCCACTGTTAAAGTGAATTAAGGACTCACATGAAAAACTTAATGAAATAAAGTTTCTTAAATACCCCATCGTCTAGGCGGCATTTAAGAACAAATTATTTCAAGTGATATTTTCATATGTATCCTTAGGATTTTGGAATGGTCTTAGGGTAAAGCTTAGGTCAAGGTTTTAAAGTTTGAATGATTTTTGTGTGATGATTCGGGATTATGTGTCAAATTTGGGGTTTAGGTTAAATTTAGGGTTTTGATGAATTTTGATTTAGGGTTTTGGCTTTGAGTTTTGAGATTTTTGGATTTTTAAGGTTTTGGAGTTTAGGCTTTTGAAATTTTGGTTTATGTTCTGAAGGTTTTGGGTTTTGGATTTGAGGGTTTGAAAGTTTAGAGTTTTGATTTTAGGGTTTTGGTTTTATGGTTTAGAGGTTTAGGGTTTCAAGGGTTTCAATTTGAGGTTTTGAATTTTATGGTCTAGAGGGTTTAGTTTTAAGGTTTGAAAGATTTAAGGTTTTGATTTTAGGATTTAAAGGGTTTTAGGGTTTCGATTTTAGGGTTAAAGAGTTTAGGGTTTTAGTTTTAGGATTTGAAGGGTTTAAGGTTTCGATTTTAGCGTTTGAAGTTTAGGATTTTAGTTTTTGAAAAAGACAGGAACATCTCTAAAAATCCCTAACATTTAGATGGATTTTCGAAGCAAGTTCAATTTTTATGATTTCCAAAAATTTATTAAAATTTTTCATATATTTCTTTTTTTTTTATGAAAATTTATTATTATTATTAATTTTATTATTGTTTTATTATTTATTATCTTTTTATACTTTTTTTTTTTTTTTTTATAATTCCCTAATGTCTAGGCGAAGTTATTTTTAAAAGAATGCTTTTATTCCTTCCAACATCTAGGCAGGGAAAAGAAAAAAATTTATTACTTTATTCTTATCATCATTTTTTAGATTATTATTTTTTAAGCATTTTTTAGTTATTATCCTGCTTTGTTTTCATTTTATTATTATTTATTATTATAAATTATTATTATAAAATAGTAAATATTTATTCTAACATTTTAACATGCATAAATATTAATAATAAAATTTAAAATAACAAAAATAATATATAAAAAATTCAAAAAAAAAATCTACTTGAATTGGACCAGTCAAAGGGTCGATCTGGTCGGCTCAGCAGTTCGACAGTTCAAATCAGTCTGAACTAGTTCACTGACTATTCGTTTGGACCGGTTGAAGACTGGTTGAAGCAGGTCATTGAGTTGAGTTACACGAATCCTGGATTGGATCTGGGTACACGTGCGGATCCCCTTTGCTTAAAATGGCGTCGTTTTAAGTTTTATCTTTTTTTTATATAAGCTCAAAAAAATTTTTTTGCTTTAGAAAAAAATCCTTTCAGTCTCTTAAATCCTCTCAAGCATTACCAGAGTCTGGTGCCATGCCACCGTGTCAGCCATCGCTTGAGGTGGCCATTGGTGGTCGTCAACAGTTGTACGGTCATCGAAAAATGCCAAAAAAATCTTTCAAAAGTTTTTTTCAATGCTCTCTTTCTAAATTTGATATTCTTTTCACTAACGATAGCCTTGATTGGAATAGATCAAGGTTAAAAGTTTTGGTCTTCTCTCTTCTCTTTTTTTTTTTGTTTTATAAACAAAAATTGATATATTTTTTTTACAAGTAGGTTGGTGCTGATGGTTCCTTATGGGACTGTGTTTTTTTTTTTTTTGGTTTCTTGGTTATGGTTGAATGTTTTCTTATGGGGGCTGTTGATGGTTGGGTTTTTTTTTAGGTACTCTTTTCTAAGTGGTTGTATTGGTGGATGAGGGCGGTGTATAGGTCTAAGGGTTGAGCTAGGAGTTGGTTTTGGGTAGTGTTGTGATCGATGGTGAGGGATTGATGTTGCCCAGGTTTTGGCTAGAAACTAGTGTAACGGAGGGGCTAGGTTGGGTGAAAAGGGTCAACACCGGGGATAGATATGGATTAAAGAGATCTTGGTGTGCACGAGGATTGGCCAAGGCAGTGAAGTGAGAGAGATGGCTTGAGTTGTGTCAGGTTATCCAGTAGGTGTATAGTGAATAGACTTGGTGCAAGGCTATGTGGTAAGAGTGTATTATTGGGCAAAGACTGCTAGTAGGGTGCTCGGAGATGGTTGGGTTTGATTTCTGGCTAGGTTCGGGTGTAAGAAAGATTATGCTTGGTCGTCTTAGGTCTTTTCGATTGGGAATTCAAACTGGTTTTGTAAAGATGTGTGATTAATAGGGTATGGTGTTAGAGTAGTTGGAACTGGTTCTTTGGAGGTGGACTTGATAGGGTATGGTGCTGGCTAGGACAGGGTATAGGAGTGGCCAGTGGGGTAGGTGGCCAGTGGTGCTGTGCAAGGCACCCCTACCTCCAGTCATCTTTTTTTTGTTTATATTATTTTATTAATTATTATATTTAATTATTGACTTTAAATTGATAAAAAAAAGTTTCATTCAATAGACCTGGACAAAATTTGATATCTATAGCAACCCTTTTTTTGCCCATTACTGAGAATCAAGAATAGGATAAAGATAAAGACAATTTTGTTCGAAAGCAAATTGAGGATTTTTCAAAATTTTTTTTTTGTTTTGTTATTTTTTTTGTTTTTATATTTTTTTGTTTTGTCTTTTTTTTTTTTAGGAATGAACCATAAGCTAAGCGATCAAGAAAATGACTAGGATAATATCGCAAGTTGAAAAATAAAGAATGACAGGGACAACACTGTGAGTTTAAAAATAAAGAATAATCAGGACAACATCGTAAGTTGAGAAATAAAGAATTGATCGAGAAACACTACAAGTCGGAAGATAAAGAATCAACTAGGACAACACCACAAGTTAAAAAGATACCCGAAGGTCTTAGACATTATACCCGGAGGTCTTATAAATCTCAACAACTTTGAATACTTCTCATATATCAGAGGTGTTGAAACTTTGAAAATTTAAAATTTTTTGCTTGGAGGTTTTAAAAATTATGCTTAGAGGTCTTAGAGATTATGCCTAAAGGTTTTGAAGATTACAAAATCTTTGAATGCTTTTCTCAATCAAAGGCAATGAAACTTTAAAATGTTTTGCCCAGAGGTCTTAAAAATTATGCTCGGAGGTCTTACAAATTTCAAAATCTTTGAATATTCTTCTCAATCAGAGACAATTAAACTTTAAAATGTTTTACTTAGAGATCTTGAAAATTATTCCTGGTGATCTTACAAATTTCAAAATCTTTGAATGCTCTTCTCAATCAGAGGCAATGAAACTTTAAAATGTTTTACCCGGAGGCCTTGAAATTTATGCCTGAAGATCTTACAAATTTTCAAATCTTTGAATGCTCTTCCCAGTTAGAGTCAATGAAACTTTAAAATATTTTACTTGGAGGTCTTAAAAATTATGCCCGAATATCTTACAAATTTCAAAATCTTTGAATGTTCATCATAATAAAAGGCAATGAAACTTTAAAATGTTTTGCCCAGAGGTCTTATAAATTTCAAAATCTTTGAATGTTCCTCTCAATCAAAGGCAATGAAACTTTAAAATGGTTTGCCTATAAGTATTGAAAATTGTGCCTAGAGGTCTTATAAATTTTAAAATCTTTGAATGTTCCTTCCAATCAGAGGTAATAAAACTTTAACATGTTTACCCTGAAGTCTTGAAAATTGTGCCTGGAGGTCTTAGAGATTATGCCCGGAGGTCTTAAGAATTCCTAAATCTTTGAATACTCCTCATACATTTGAGGCATTGAAACTTTGAAAATTTAAAAACTTTTGCCAGGAAGTCTAACAGATTATGCCCAGAGGTCTTAAAAATTATATTAAATCTTTTCTTCTCATTTTCTCAACAATCTTTTTGCTTTTTGCAAACAATTCTTCTTTCAACTTTTTAAACCTTTTTAACATTTTGATCTTCTATCAAACTACTTTTTTTTTCTCATCTTTCATGATAGACTTCTTTCTCCCTTTTTGCCCCAAAGTTGACAAAACAATCATGATACAAATGTTTATTCTTATCAAATAATGCTAATGAAAATGTTGATGCGAATGCAAAAATGTGAATGCTTGTTGCAAAGACATTTGGCCCTTTATTTTTTTCACAATGCAAATGACGATGTTCTTTTTCTCATAACGTATAGATTCGTGGACCTACCGCTAGACTTGGAATGAAAATGAGTCACCACCAATCTTTTTTGATTAGGTGTGATTGACCACCTGATTTAAGTTGATCTACAAAACATAGGTTAGGTTCGGAAGTCAATTGCGCATGGAGAAGGTTGTAGCACCCCTAATACACCCATCCAAAGGATGATCACTAGTTTGATTTCAAATTATCTAGGCCTTTCTTATTTTCAAATAGCAAATTTTATATATATATTTTTTATATTTTTATATTTTCATTTTTTTTATAAAAAGATAGAATAATAATTTTTTTTTGAAAAAGACAAAATAGCAAAATTTCCTTTTTAAAAAAAATCAAAAAATAAAATATAAATTAAATAAATTAATTAAAATCAAAATAAAAAAATAAAAAGAAAATGAAAAAGAAACCTACGGTCGGATCGGGTCGGGACGTGGGTCAGTGCGCGGATCTTTGGGTCGAAGTGCAAATCTTGGCTTGACGAAACAGTGTCGTTTTGGAGCAGTATAAAAAGGCCTTTTCAACATTTCTCTCAAAAACCTTAAAACTTTTCTCTTTCTACCCTTTCAAAATCCTCTGACCTCTCTCTAAAAATCCATCGAAATGTTTCACCGAAAACTGGAAATCCCACCGATTTCTAAAAACTTTGTCAAAGATTTAGTCGAAAACTAGAGAACCCACTGATTTTTGAAAAGCCTGTCGGATTCTGGAAATCTCGTCGAAATCTTATTGAAAAATTCAAGCACTGTAAAAAAATTCATCCTTCGCCAAAAAATTCATCCCAAACCCATAAAAAAACCCAAAAATAATTCGAAAACAAATTTTAAAAAATTCAAAAAACTTCATAGGTCGTCCTATACCTCCCCAGAACCTTTAACTACTTTAAGATCACCCCTAGAAGCCCGAAATCCCTCAAGAACTCCAAATCAAAACCAAAACCCCAATTTTTGAATCCTAGAAGCCCTTTTTGCCAAAATTTCCCCAAACAATTTCCCTTGTATTTTTCCTTTGTTTTCTGTGTCCTTAGTGTTAGAAAAAAGTCCAATTTATAGGAATCTTTTAGAGTAATTTAGGAAACGAACAGAATCAATTATAGGCTTGATTCTTGGGATTACATTATGTCCAGAAGAGATTTTAGGTCTAAAATTTCAGCAATCTCTTGTTGATACAATTTGTAATTAAAGCTTTGACCTAGGATTTCACCAATATGCACATTGAATCGAGAAAGAAAACAGCCAGACAATAAAAAAAGAAATAATAATAATAATAATAATAATAATAATAATAATAATAATAATAATAATAATAATAATAAGAGCACCTAATTGGACTTAGAAGGGCTAAAATGAACCCAAACCAAAATGGGCCTAACCAGTATAGGTTTAGTTGGGCCCAAGTTAGAATGGGCTTAATCAGGTCTAGATCGAAATAGGCAAAAGTGGGCCTAATTGGGCTCAGACTATATTTGACTTGGACCAAGATTGGCCTAATCGGGTCAGGACCGAAATGAGCCTAATTGAGCCTGGACCAAAATGGGTGTCTACAGCTGCCCCTCTTTGCACATATTTGTTAGACAAGGATGTTGCAAAGACCTAGACACCTAATATGGACTTGAATTTGAAAAATGACTTAGATTGAACCAAGGTTAGGAGATCGAAATGAAAAACCATGAGTCAAGGTCAAAATAAATGATTGAGACGAAGCCACGAACCGAGATGAAACCACGAGTCAAATAAAATAAAACGATCAAGATCGAGTCAAGGTCTAAAACAAATGACCTGGATAGAACCACAAATCATCAGAACTGATCTGGACTGAGCCAAGACCCAATGATCGAGGTGAAACCATAAGTCAAAATAAAGTGACCAAGATCGAGTCAAGGTCGAAATAAATGATCGAGATGAAACCATGAATCAAGAAATGATCTGGACTGAGCTAAGATCAAACGATCGGGGTAAAACCATAAGTCAAAACAAAGTGACCAGAACTGAGTCAAGGCTGAAATAAATGATCGGGTGAGTGAGATAATGCACATGTATGCCTTATCTAGGATGCAAATAAATCATTAGTTATGGTGCTAAGGCTTTTGTATCCTCACTTCTGTACACCTTTAGTAAAGAAACCATCGAGTATTATCTTGTACGTTTACCTTTACTATGCACGTTAGTAGAGAAATCTTCTTTCACATTTGGTAACGAAGATATTAAATCGATGGTGTATCTTAACAAAGAACCCATAAGCTTGAAGTCATTTTTCATTAACCTGGAGATGTGTTTTTTGTTAAAAGAGTCTTTTCGCCTATTTGAAGAAAGCCATGGAAGCCAAATTTCCCTTTTTTTTTTTTTTTAGTCATCTTTTGCCTTTATCTCTTTCAATCCTTCAAAATAACACACTTCTTGTGATCTTGTTCAATTATTAATCATTATCTTAATTTAAAAGCATGAGGATGCAAGTTAGGCATTTCTTCCATTTATGGTAAGGGATAAAAAGGAAGAGCAATGTATAAGACTTAAAAAATGATAAGATGGCTTTCATTTATGTAGATAATCAATTACAGATGATGGTGTAAAGGAAAAGAGTGTACAAGAATGATCACTTTAGAGAGGCAGTGCCACAGGGCAAATGATTAGATAACCATGACAACAAATTTTAGATTTTCTTTTGAAAACTCAATCAAAACTTGATGCCCAACAATTTAAAGTTTTTTTTTTCAAAATTTACTATCCCTGATATGCCAATTCCAGTTACCTTTTAGAATTCTGATCCTTCCTTTGGTTCAAAGTCACCCTTTCGGGTTTTCTACTTGAACTTTTTTTTTGTGTGGTATAAACCGTCCTTTCGGGTTTTCAATTTAACCCTTCTTTTTTTTTTTGAAATATCAAGCAAATTACTTTTTCACTATGTCAGAGTTGATAGGACTAGAAAGTTCATCTCTATCTATTTCTAACAAGATCAAGGCTCCTCTAGAAAAAGCTCTTTTCACCACATATGGCCTATCCCAATTTGGAGTCCATTTCTCTCTATCATTATGATGACTTGGAAGAATCTTTTTCAACACTAATTCTCCCTCTCAAAACTGTTGAGGTCTGATTTTTTTATCATGAGCCCGCATCATTCTCTTTTGGTACAATTGGCTATGGCATAAGGCTGTCAATCTTTTCTCCTCAATAAAGTTCAATTGCTTATAGCGTTCTCGAATCCATATAGCTTCTTCTAGTCCTACTTCCCTCAAGATCCTCAAAGATGGGATTTTTACTTTTATTGGTAATACGGCTTCCATTCCATAAACTAAAGAAAAAGGAGTTACCCCCATAGAGGTGTGCATAGAAGTTTGATACGCATGTAGGGCAAAAGGTAACTTCTCGTGCCAATCCTTATATATTTCAATCATTTTTTCTATAATCTTTTTGATGTTTTTGTTTGCAGCTTCCACTACACCATTCATTTTCAAGCGATATGGGGTCGAATTATGGTGTTTGATTTTGAATTGAGCATATACTTCCTACATCATCTTGTTATTCAGGTTCTTGGTATTATTTGATATAATTCTTTTTGAAAGCCCATATCTATAAATTATTTCTCTTTTGATGAATTTACAAACCACTAATCTAGTCATTGTTGAGAAAGAGAAAGCTTCGACCTATTTGGTGAAGTAGTCAATCATCACAAAAATGAATCTATTCCCATTTGAAGCCTTTGGTGTGATAGGGCCAATGATATCCATTTCCCACATAAAAAATGGCTAAGGTGGTGCTATAACATGCAAAGCACTGGGCGGAGCATGAATCTTATCAGCATAAATTTGGCATTTATGGCACCTTCAGGCATAATCGATGTAATTTTTTTTTATCATTGTCAACCAATAATATCCAACTCGGACAACCTGTCTCATTATCATATGCCCATTTACGTGTGCCCCATATACACTATTGTGCACCTCTTCAACAATTCTTCTGGCTTCAGACATATTTACACAACGGAGTAATACCTAATCCTTTCCTCTTTTGTACAAAGTTTCCCTATCCAAAAAGAATCCCATGGCCAATCTTCATAATACTCTTATCATTTTTCGTTGCTTAATTCATATACTATTATTTTTTAAATATTGCATGATATTATAATACCAGGGGTGGCCATCTTCATCTTCTTCTAAGTTGGCACAATGTACTGGTATATATTTGATATCCAATTTGATAGGTTGGATCTCAGCGGTATCACCAATCTGTACCATAATGGCCAAGGTAGCTAAGGCATCCATAATCTAATTTTTTTCCTAAAGTAAGTGTTCAAACTAGATTGTTTTAAACTGTTTACACAGCTCTAAAATGTACTTATGATAAGGGATGAGTTTTGAATCCCTTATCTCCTATTCACTTTTCAATTGATAAATAACTAGAGCTGAACTCCAAACAATTTTAATATTTCAATATTCTTGTCTAAAGCTGTATACAACCCCATAATACAAGCTTCATACTCAACGACATTATTAGTGCAGTTTTAATTTAATCTTATTGGTAATAGGATAGTAATGCTTCATTGGAGATATCAAAATGGCTCTAATCTTATGCCTTGTGGCATTAACGGCTCCATCGAATTACATCTGCCATGTTTCTTCTTCATCGTTATCTTCTTCTGATTCTAAGAAGGCCATTAATTCCTCATTCGAGAAATCAAACTTCATAGGCTCATAATCTTCATCAGCCCTATCTACCAAGAATTCAATAATGGCACTCCCTTTGATTACTTTTTGACTTACGTATGCGATGTTCTACTAAAAAAGTAACACTTGTCATCTTGCGATTCTCCTTGATAGTGAAGGCTTCTCAAAGATATATTTGATGGGATCCAATTTAGCTATGAGCAAAATGATATGATATAACATGTATTGTCTGAGCCTTCTAGCTGTCCATGCCAAAAATACAACACATTTTCTTCAGTGATGAATACTTGGACTCATACTCTACAAATTTTTTGCTCAAATAATATATAGCTTTTTCTTTCTTGCTGGATTTATCTTGTTGGCCTAACATACATCCCATCCAACCTTCTTGTACCCTTAAGTATAGAATTAATGGCTTTCTTGGGATAAGGGGTGCTAATATTAGAGGGTTTGATAAGTACCATTTGATCTTATCAAAAACTTCTTGGCATTGTTCATTCCAATCTCCGAGATTATTCTTTCAAAAGAGCTTGAAAATGGGGTCACATTTAAGGGTAAGTTGAGAAATGAATCGAAAAATATAATTTAATCTGCCTAAGAACTCGTGAACTTTTTTCGTGTACTTAGTGGAGATAGATTCTGAATGGCCCAAATTTTGTCTGAATATACTTCTATCCCTCTTTCGCTGACTATAAATCCCAGTAACTTTTTTAACCTAGCTTCGAATGTACATTTGGTTGGATTCAGCTTGAGTTGGAACTTTTATAGCCTTTCGAATAACTTTCTGAGGTTGATGACATGATCCTCTCATTTTTGGGACTTGGTAATCATGTCGTCAACATATACCTCAATCTCTTTGTGCATCATATCGTGGAAGAGTGTCACCATAGCCCTTTGATAAGTTACGCCAACATTCTTTAGCCTAAAGGGCATAACTTTATAGCAAAAAGTTTCTCACATGGTGATAAAAGTGATCTTTTCCATGTCATCTAAGCCATTTTTATCTGGTTATACCTAGAAAATCTATCCATGAAAGAGAATACTAAATGCTGGATTGTATTATCCATCAAAGTATTGATATAAGGTAAGAAAAAATTATCCTTAGGGCTAGCTTTGTTCAAATCTCTATAATCTACACACATCCATACCTTACTATCTTTTTTGGAAACAGGTACGATATTAGCTACCCATCGAGATGCTTGGCCACTTATAAGAAACTTGCATCAAATTATTTTTTAACTTTTCTTTGATTTTCAATAGCATCTCTGATTTCATTCTTCTTAGCTTTTGCTGTATTGGTTTGCATTATGGCTTCAATGGTAACTTATGTTTTACTATTTCAGTGCTAAGTCCAGGCATGTCTTGGTAAGACCAAGCGAAGACATCCATAAATTCTCGAAATAAACCCTCTAACTGTTGTCGGTCAATAACCAAAAGTGAAGTGCCAATCTTGACTTCTTTCTTGTTTTCAGGATCACCCAAATTAATCAATTCAACCACTTTTTGATGAGGCTCAATAGATTTATCTTTCTATTCAATCATCCTCATTAAATCTGGGGACAAAGTATATTCTTCAAAATCTTCTTCAATATCAAGGTCATTGGTATTAATTGAATTCTCAAAATTAAACCCCAGATCATTGTCATGATTATCTTTGCATTTATTTGGGGACCTAAAAGTTAATAGAATAGAAAATATTGGCAAGAGATTTTGATGGTGGAATGAATGGAATGAAAAAAATGAACAAAATACATGCTCTTACTTTTATTGAGATAATGAAAAATAAAAGGCCCAAAGATAAGATTTCATCATAATGCTCTTAGGCATAAACGGTCAGGAGATGTGATTAAATTAAAAAAAAAATTAAGGACAGTAGGCATTTGGATGATCCTCTAATTTTGTAATTCATATCCTAGTGGGCAAGGGTAAACCACGGCTTTCTCATGTTGGCTTTTATCATCCACCATGTGAATAGATAGCTTGGCAAAAGCTTCCTCCCAATTCGGTTCCTTTTTTACATCCTCTTCAACCTTTGGAAACATGTATCCTCCAGGGGTGAAAATCTCACTTAAGTGGAGAACGATCGTTGACTCATTCCTTGCACTTCTGTGAACGCATGGTACTTTCTTCATCTCGTAACCCAATCCTGTTCTGCCATTATTATCCTTAAGCTTTGGGAATTCTTTCATCCCTTAGAGATTTTTACCCAGACCAAACCCAAAACTCCAACCCTTGTCAACCATCTGGTTAATCATGATTCGACTGAATTTGAGCCCTTCACCTAATACATTAACTGATTCAAAAAATCTGTATGAGTACTCTAATGATTCTTCTTTCACTTTTATATATAAGGCATTTATGGATTAGGTTACCAACAAATATTCCTCTTTAGCCACAATCACCAATTGTCATTCTACATTGAACTTTATTTTTTAATGCAATGAAGAAGGAATATCGTCTGTCTTGTGGATCCATGGTCTCTCTAATAAGCAGCTATATGATGGAGAGATATCTATAACTTAAAATTTTATACTAAAAATATATGGATCGATCTGTATGGGTAGCTCGATATCTCTTAATACTTCTCTTCTAGTCCCATCGAATGCTCGGACCACCATTTGACTGTCTTGGATATGAGACATATCAAAGGGTAATTTTACCAGAGTGGACATAGGCATAACATTAATGGCCAACCCATTGTCAACAAAGACCTTGGCTACTATTTGGCCTCTGTGTTTGACAGTGTTATGTAGTACCTTGGTGTTTCTTCTACCTTCTGGTGAGATCTTATCATCACTAAAAGAGATATAGTGTGGCACTACCAGATTGCCTGTCAAATGATTCACATACTTTACGGAGACATTATGGGCCATATATGCCGATTTACACCTTTAATAAGGCATTGTGATGTGGTTCAAAATTCAGGAGAAGTGACAATAGAGAAATTTTGGCTAGCATCTTATTTAATTGCTCCACTACATAATACTTGCTGTGTTTAACTAGCTTTAAAAACTTGTAAACTTTCTTTTCATACATAATTTTCAATGTATCTTTCTCTGAGATTTTTGGTTTAGTTTGCTTCTCATTCTTTTTTTTTTGACTTATTCAAAGTCTTCAAAGTGTAACATCTCCCACTTCTAGTTATACCCCCCACTTCTGTTATATGAGTTGGTATTGTTTTTGCAATCATTGAGCCATCACCCCATATTTATAATTCCAAGGGACTACTTTGTTATCTTTATAAAGAAATAGGTGTGAAACTTTGAGGGCTACTGGTTTGGGAATGGACTTATTCCAAGTGGATTGTGGTTTCTCTTTATAGTGTATAATGACAAGCTTCGGCACCCACCTATCTATCATAGCAACCTCGATGTCCTTTAAGGCTTTTAGCTCTTCATATAGCTCTATTTGGTAGGAGTCCATTAATTTTTTAACTTCACTATAAAACTATTTACAGATGTTAATTGAATGACCTGATGGTTCACCGTGATATTCACATATCTGAGTTGGGCTAGATTTTTTTACATAAGTGCATGGAGCCACTGGTTGTATCATTTCAGCTTTATGTAAAGCATCATATAGCTGGTTGAATGGCATCTTAAGCTCCTATACTCTCTTTTTCACATGCCTTTTATCAGTGTCCAAAGTATTAATCGTATGATTGGGCAAAGGGCTCCTACTGACATTAGGTGCAGAACTTTCACTTGTATCAAAGCTTACCAACCCTTTATTAATTAAATTTTGTACCCTATATTTAAAAGGGACACAGTTTTCAATAGAATGCCCTGCCACTCTGAAATGATAGTCGTAATGAGAATTGGAGTCATACCACTTGGTGTAAGCGGGTCAAGTTGTTTTATAAGGACATGAGCTATTAAATTATTTTTGTAGAGCTCTTGATATAGTTTCGTATAGCTCATAGGTATGGGGTCAAAGGTTGGTCTTTCTTTAGTTTGTGGTTCTCTAGTATTACTTGTGGTGCTGACTGGGTGAGCTGGAGATCTTGGAGAAGATGGATAAAATGGTCGAATACTGGACTGGTATAAAGATGCAAAAGTATGGCTTACTGTATGATGGTATGTAGGGTAAGTAGGTCGAGAATAGCTTCTGAATTGCTGCCCCTCAAGACTCACAGCTTGAGTCTCATTTTTTTTTATCTTGGGTACTTTTTTGAAAGACTCACCTCCTTAAAGCTTACCGTTTTTAATAGCATTTTCAATGATCTCTTTTAAAATCACCATATTTGTAAAGTTCTTAATGGTATTTTTTATAATCTTTTTATAATAAGATGACTTTAGAGTACTTATAAATAGTATAATGGTTTTTTTTTTGTTAAAAGAGGTTGTACCTGGATAGTCGTATCTCATCACCTTTGGGCATATTGCTTAAAGGACTCAAACGCCTTCTTTTTCATTGCTTGAAAGAAGAGACAATCAGAAGCCATGTCAATGATGTGCTGATACTGGTTAATAAAAGATTTGGTTAGATCTTTTCATGTCTTGATATGAGTCCCATCTAATTGAACATACCATCTTACCACAAACCCAATCAAACTATCTTGAAACACATGCATGGGCAATTTTTCATTACTGACATGTGCCGTCATTTTACGACAGTACATGGTGATATATGTGATAGGACATTTGGTACCACCGTATTTCAAACTATGATATTTTAAATTTTGATGGCATCACTACATCTGGTACTAGATAAAGTCCCACTGCATCCATATCCATAAAAGTCTATTCCCTCTACAGCCCTTAGTCTTTTTTCAAGCCTATTCATAGCTTGATCAGTTTTAAAATCTCTCAAGGGCATAACTGTCTGTGGCTTTTCCTTCTCTCTTTCTTCATCTATGGTAGGAAATTGAATGGGCTCAGCTATTTTCTCAGTAAAAATAGGATTATCATAGTTTTATACATTCTCATGACTTGGTGCATAAGCCATTCCTTGGTAGTTGTACTTCGAAGGACTGCTTGTTAAAGCTGAAAGAATGGTGTGGTTTGATGTTGTGGTGGGCCAAAGCCTGGAGGATATGTCAAATTAGTAGCTTCCTATGAAGTATCGTTTTCCATCGATTTTTCCCTATTTATCTTTTCTAAAGCCTCTAAAATATGGCTCAGCTTTCCCTCTAATGCTTCTTGCGCTTTCTCTATTTTTTCAAAGTGACTTGTATTATCCTATTCCATCTTTCTAGCTCGAGCTTGAGTGTTGTATTGATGAGAAGCTATTTTTGCACCTTTGCACCACAATTAAAGGTTCAATGACAATGCTATGAATGCATGAATGAATATAATGCAAATGAAAGAAGACAAAAGTAAAAATATTTACCCTTTGAAAAAGATCCAAAAAAAAGAAATCCTTATTTATTCCACAAAAGTCTGTTTACATCAAACCTAATACTGTTCCTTTATAAAATTGCCTAACTTGCTCATACTGATCCTTAGGTTCCTCAATGAAGTTTAGCAATTTCTACCTATATTCTCCTACGGTGTGATCAATGTCCTTAGAGTCTTAACCTTTTCTACCATTTCGCCTGCTTGGATTACAGTTTTACCTATCTGAGCAGTAAGATGTTCTCTGTACCTCTGTTTTTCTAACCTTTTTTTTTGTCGTACCACACTTGATAAGATAATTCTCTGTGCTGTTTTGTAAGGGTCTTGACATGATTTTTTTGCTCCCTTAATTTTAATGTCAGAGTTAGGATATGATCCAAAAGCTATTGGTTCTTCTGCTCCACCTCTATGAAAGCATTTTCTATACGGTCACGCTCTTCTTTCAACTTTTCATTTTCGTGAGCTAACTCAGTATTGTTTATTTCTTTGGCTTGTACTTGTATGTGCAACCTCTTATGCTCATATTGTAATTCTTTCAGCTCTTTTAGAGCATCATCCCATTCTCTAATAATTTTTTCGGTCTTACGGTATTCATTGGAAATTCTATGGGCTTGGACTTCTAGTTTCTCTGCTTTGTTTTGCCATTGGTCTTTTTCTTCCTACAGCTTCAAGACCTCTTATCTCAATTTCTCCTTCTCCATCTCATGTTCTAACTCCGAAAGTGATTTATCAGCCTCTTGACCTATTTGTAAGTGATGATCTTGAGGCCTAGATGAAACCTCTTGACTTCTCTTGCTTCTCCAGACTAAATATCCCTAAGTGACTTTATCAGTGAATGATCTTGGGCTTACTCTTTTGGGCTTCTTCTAGGCTTTGATTATGTTGTCAATCTTTTGAAAGGTTTTAGGCTCCCCATATGAGCAGTCAAACTGGTCAAACTTGTGAGTCATGGGAATGAAATATTCGGTTCTATGCTACCTCCTTATCATTTATGGGCCATAACTTGTTAACTCTCATAAGCCTAGAAATGGAACCCTTATCCCATCTCTATATTGTTAAAGCATAGGTTCTCTGCTCATCCATAGAGCTAACCATCTTACCCAATCAACAGTGAGTCTTGTAGTAGACATTTTCACTCCTTTTGAGTTCTTACCTTTGGCCAAGTGCTCATACAAATTCTCTAATCGGATTCCAAGTGTGGAGATAAAGTTTAGTGAAGGCACTTTTCTTGCATTCAAGATGGCTCTTTATCAACACATATAATAAGGGTATACAACCCATGAATCGTGCTTTGTCCATCTACCTACAAAATTGAGAGATTAGATGATCGATAAAGGGTTACAACCACTTTTCAATCTGCTCAAATAGATCCACCACTTCTATCTTCACATGCCCTAAGACCTTGGGGAAGATGATCAACCCATATACGGCTAGAGCAAATGCATTCATTCCCTGGTCATCATTTGGTTGCTTGGTGATGAAGTCTCAGAGAACCTCCCATGGAATACCCTTATGATCACTTTTTTCTCAGATGTATGAGTCTATAGTCTCTTTTCCTACTCCTAACATCTGACTTAACTTCCTATAGCTCCTTGATTTATATTTTTTCATGTATTTTCTATCTGGATATAATAGATGCATGCCCATCAGAGTCAAGTACTCCTCAATTGTTGGTACCAGATCAACCTCATTAAAGATAAAACATTGGTAAGAGGGATCCCAAAACTGTATCATTACCCTGATTAGTTAGTAGTCAACCTCCACCGACAAGAGATATGCTATATGTCCAAACTTCCCATAAAAGCCTCCTGCCTCGAAGGGGTCATACTACTCCATATGTTTGAGAGACTTTTCAAGTTATTATGCTTGATGAGTAAGTGGACTTCTCCTAATTTAGGGGTATGGCCAGGTGGCAAACAATCTCCTTCTTTCAGCTTTCTCCTTTTGATTCAATCTTTACTTCTATAGGAGAATCACATTTGAACAGCATAGATAAGGCACAAACCTGATGTTTTATGGAATCCATGAAGATCTTTGTTGAAATAGTTTTGAGGTAAGAATTCTATGCAATCTGCAAACATGTTCATGAATATGTGTAAAAAGAAATAAAAAGACGACAAAAAAATGGTCAGTCATTTCAAAGAAATGCAGGGAAAATATAATAGTTAAGATAATAGCATGACTTAGAATTTGGATTTTTTATAGAGGGTGGGAGAACAAGGCTTTATCTATTGTTAGGCTTTTAAAGTCAACTATATATGGTTTGGGCCATTTCTAAAAGGTTCTCAAATTGTTCCCTACATCATGGTCCATTATAGACTAGTAGAACGCCCCAATCTTTGCCCATTATAGGCTTCAAGTGAAAAAGATTCAATCTGGGTAGGAGTGTTTCGTAAATCCGTGCGGAGACATGAAATCTTACGAGGGCATAGGTATTTTATTCCCTCCTAAAGATTGAGCCCAGGTGGAGGGCTTATGTTATGTACATGCAAATGAATGACAGATATAGATACTAAATAATAGGTCAGGCAAATAAATAATAATAAAGCAGATATAAGCAACAAAAGAAATAATCTCAAGTTTGTTAGACAAGGCTTGGATACTAAGAAATCTTTTACTGGCTTGACTTTCATAAGTCCCTAGTGGAGTCGCCAAGCTATCATAACATATAGATCTGTGGACCTACCGCTAGACTTGGAATGAAAATGAGTCACCACCAATCTTTTTTGGTTAGGTGTGATTGGTCACTTGATTTAAGTTGATCTACAAAACAAAGGTTAGGTTTGGAAGTCGATTGCGATGGGAAAGGTTGTAACACCGCCAATACACCTATCCAAAGGATGATCACCAGTTTGATTTCAAATTATCCAGGCCTTGCTTATTTTCAAATAGCAAATTTTATATTTTTCTTTTTTTTATATTTTCATTTTTTTATAAAAAGATAGAATAATATTTTTTTTAAAAAAAATATAATAGCAATTTTTCCTTTTTAAAAAAAATCAAAAAATAAAATATGGGTAAAATAAATAAATCAAAATAAAAAAATAAAAAATAAAAAAAGGAAAACCTACGGTCGGATCGGGTCGGGACATGGGTTAGCGAGCGGATTTTTGGGTCGAAGCATTGATCCTGGCTTGGCGAAATGACATCATTCTAGAATGGTATAAAAGGGCATTTTCAGCGTTTTTCTCATAAACCTCAGAACCTTTCTCTCTCTACCCTTCAAAATCCTTTGACCTCTCTATAAAAATCCATCGAAAAGTTTCATCAAAAATTGAAAATCCCATCGATTTTTAGAAACTTCGTAAAAAAATTCAGCCAAAATTTGGAGAACCCACCGATTTATGGAAAGCTTATCGAATTCTGGAAATCTTGACAAAAAATTCAAACACTGCCAAAAAATTCAACCAAAAAATTCATTATTCGTCGAAAAATTCATCCTAAACCCAAAAAAACCCAAAAAAATTTCAAAAAAAAATTCAAAAAAATTCCTAGGTCATCTTATACCTCTATCGAACCTTTCACTACTTTAAGATCACCCCCAGAAGCCTGAAATCCCTCTAGAAATCCAAATCAAAACCAAAACCCTAATTTTTGAATCCTAGAAGCCTCTTCTGCCAGAATTTCCCTAAACAATTTCCCTTGTATTTTTCTTTTGTTTTCTGTGTCATTTAGTGTTAGAAAAAAATCCAATTTATAGGCATCCTTTGGAGTAATTCAAGAAATGGATAGAATCAATCATAGGCTTGATTTTTAGGATTGCATTCTATCCAGACGAGATTTTAGGTCCAAAATTTCAGCAGTCTCTTGTTGATACGATTTGCAATCAAAGCTTCGACCCAAGATTTCACCCACGTGCACACTGAATCGAGAAGGAAAACAACCAGACAACAGAAAAAGAAATAATAATAATAATAATAATAATAATAATAATAATAATAATAATAATAATAATAATAATAATAGCACCTAATTAGACCTAGAAGGACTAAAATGAACCCAAACCAAAATGGGCCTGACTAGTATGGGTCCAGTTGGGCCCAAGTTAGAATAGGCCTAATCGGGCCTAGAATCAAAATGGGCCTAATCGGGCCCAGACCAAAATGGGTGTATACACCTTTCATGTAAATGCTCTTACAAATACCTTTTTTATGATACAAATGCTATGAGTCAAATGCAAATATCTTTCTTATAATATAAATGCAAGCCACGCAACTATGAATGTCTGTTTCATGATGTAGATGCAAATACAAATGTCTTTCTTATGATGTACATACAAATGCTGAATGGAAGTGATGCAAATGCAAATGTCCCTTTCATGATGCATAGGCAAGTGATGCAACTACAAATGTTTCTTTTTTTTGTTTTTTCCTTTTCAGATCAAATGTCTTTCTCATGATGTAAGCAATGCAAATGTGAAGACTCTTTTTATTTTTTTTCTAAAGATCTCAGTTCAAATTTTTAATGTTGAATTTTCATAAAAATGATCTAAGTATTATGTACAAAATGCTCAAATAATCTTCGACCTTTTCAAAAGTGATCACAAAATTACCCTACATAAAGTATCTTTACAATTGATGAGAAAATTTAAAACTCATGATTTTCAGATCTCTTGAAAATTGATAATTACTATTTAGAAAGCTTGTGGATGGGGGATAATTGATAATTCAATTCTTTTCACCGGTAGGCATATCTCATGGAAAGCTCAATGAGGGTTGCAATGATTTCTCTTGGGCTCATGAAGAGATAATTTTTTTGAAACACTTTTCTTTTATTGAAAATATGATATTTCAATGTGTATTAAAACTAGTCATTACTTTTTGAACAAGATTTGGGAAGAGAAAAAAGGCTAATTTTTTTTTATGAAATGCAAAGTCTTTAATGGGTACTGACCTTTCAAAAAGTTTTGCATCAAGGTTTTTTTTTTTTTTATTCTAGATAGAACCTTGAAACTCTAAAATTCTTTTAGGGCTTCAAGAATGATTTTAGCTCTAAACTACCCTTTTGGGATTTTCACCTTAGAGCTATATTTTCTAACACTAAAGAACTTGGCAAAATCTTGCCAAAATAATAGTTATATACAAATTTTCAAAGACATAGCTATTCAACTTAAGTGTCCATATATTATTAGGATGGACTTTTCAAGGTGTGTAATGTAGGCCAAGGTTTAGGGTTATGAAAAAAGGATAAATAGGCTCAAAAATATATTATTTAGGGTAATTATGCCAAGTAATTTATAAAACATTTTTTGAACAAAAAGCTATGTGTCTTTCTTTCTTTACTTCTTTTTCTTCTTTTTTTGAAAACATTTGATTTCAATCTTAGCAAATTTCTTTCTTGAATTCTTTCCTTTTTTTTTTTTTAGGATTCTAATTATTACTTCATTTACTTTTTTTTAAAAAAACTCTCATATTTGAGGAGCATGCCTTTTTTTCTTTGCTTTTTTTTGTTTTTATTTTATGAAAATATCCGACTTCAATTTCATCATTCTTGTTTCTTGAATTCTTGAAATTTTAACTGAAACTTAAATTATTTTCTACCTTGGGCTCTTATCTTTGAGGTGCATATTAGATGCTCTCGATATCAAACACTTTCCTTGAAGTTAATCTCTTGAAGATATCCTTATTTATCCCATAGTGTAAAAGACGATCTTTGGCTAAGGTTTATTTTAGAATAAAAACTTAATAGCCTCAAATGGGTAGTAAGTGTATAATTTTTATGTGTGAGAAGGATAGAGAAAGATCGTCATTCATCATTTTAAATATGATCAATTGGTTAGAAGAGCAAATTATTAAAAGCATCTTTTTATTTTTTTGTTTTTATTTTTTGTGATGCCCACATCTTATTTTTCACTTAAAGTTCTCATGACGGTAAAATTCAAGTTGTATGAAATCGATCACATAGTTTAAAAAGGCTTTTTAGGCTTTAAAGTTTTTTAGCATTTTTTTTTATGAAAGAAAGAGAAAAGGTATAAAGGTATGAAACAAATTGTCTAAGGTAAAATTGGATTCTGCTTTTTTTTTTTTTAATTAATGTGCCTTAAAACATGAAACAAGGGTTACTTAAGAGAGACAGTTAAGATATTTTTTGTGTCTATAGTACATAGCAAATTTTGACACCACATTGAAATTACCATTGAAAATTTAAAAAGAGCATCACTTACTTGATTTTTTTTATTCAAAATAAATTTTCAAAATTGACCTCTTTTGCTCATTGCCTAAGAAAAGACTATCACCTTTTTAAAGTATGAATTCAAACTCATATTCCCTGAAGGGTTATGGTTGATAAGTTAAATCATTTGAGTGATTAGGGGCATGAAAGTATTTAAAAAGGTATTGAGGTATTTGATGAACTTTTTCCTAATAGTAATCACCATTTCTTTCAAGAATCCTTCCATTTTTATCAAAGAAGAAAACTTTTTTTCTCTTTTTTTTATTTTTTTATCTTGAAAGTTACTTATGTGGGACTTTTTATTCAAACAAATGCATAAAGAGAAAATTTCATAAAAAAGAACGAAAGTATTCAATTCTTTCAAAATAAGTTAGATAATTCTTAAGGACACCATGCACATGTTATACATAAACAGTGAAAAGATTGAAAAGAAAATCATTCTATCTTGATTTTTCAAAACTTGAGACCTCCTTTTTCATCTCAACTCTCCATATTTTACAATTGAATGGGGTTAACTTTCATTGTTCTATCACTTTTGGATTAGAATACCACTATTGATAAGATCTTTAACTTTTTCTTTTAGCTATCTGTATTTTTTAGTTGAGTGGTTGATCACCCTCATATGATAATCACACTTATTATTAGGATCATAACTCTTTGTCGATGGATATGGTGTTATTTTTAGAGGCATAAGAGTGAGATACTGACCCTTTATTAGTAAAGGTAAAATGTGAGAAATAAGAATAGACAGTTTCTTTTGACCATTCTTTAGTCTCTTTTGATTCTTTATTGGTTGAGTGATAGGTATAAGTGTAGGGACAAGATCATGAATGGTCATTTGAGGATGAAAATTTATTGGAAGCCCAAATGCTAGTTTGGTTGGCAAAAATATGAGTTTTGAGAAATATTATCTGTGACAGGATAATAAGATTGATGAACAGGATAAGGATTGTACAAGATAATGCTCTTGGGTAGATGCTCATCCATTGTGACTGCTTGCACTTTCTCTTCATTCTTTTCTAATATACTTTATTCTTTAACATCTGTCACATCTTTCAACTTAATCCTGCCATTTTTAATTGCATTTTCTATAATCTCACTAGAAATTACCATGTCAGAAAAGTTTTTGGAGACATTCTTAATCATTCTTTCATAATAGGGAGTGTTCAAAAAATTGACAAACAAAATAGTGATTTTTTTCTCTGACAATAGTGGTTATACTTGGACTATTATGTCTCTTCATCTGTATTCATATTTTTTAAAAGTTTGAATTGACTTTTTCTTTATGTTCTATAAGGACAACCTATCTAATGCCATATCTTTAACATGTTTGTATTATGCTAGGAAAGCCTTAGCTAAATCATTTTAAAAGCAAATCTTATTTTGGTCCAACTGAGTATACCATCTTATTGTAGACCTAGTGAGACTATCTTAAGAGTAATGGATCAACAATTTATCATTATGGGTACGGGCCATCATCTTTCAATAATATATGATGATATGTGTTGAAGGGATTTTGTTCCATCATACTTCTCGAAATATGAGACTTTGAATTTTGATGAAATAACAGTATCAAACACTAGATAAAGTTCACTGGTGTCAACATTCTCATGCATATCATGGCCTTCAATTACCTTCAATCTCCCTTCCAATAGGTCATTCTTATCTTTCATTATTATATCTCTTGATGAATCTAACACCTTTTTCAATTCTTGAATTCTTTTGAATCATCCAAATTAGGCATAGTAGTGGAGTAGTAAGGACTACGCTTGGTATTGACATTTGTTTGAATTGAAAGTAACTTAGCAAGAGTGTCAATATAAGGTTGATAAGTTATTGGAGGTGATTATGGCATATGGGGGTCTTGAACATATGTGAACCCAGATAGATACAATAGCATTCCACCAGCCATTTCCTTCCTTGCCCAATGTGTTTCAACAATTCATTTTCCTTTTGTCACCTCTACTAACATTTGTTTTAATTATACCAACTGTTTGTCCATGTTCTGTTGCATTCCCGTGACTATTTTCCTGATCTCTCCTTGGGCCCTTTCCACTCTGTTCATCTGATTTGCATTTTTATTTTCTATGATTCTGTTACTGACTCAAGCACTATAAGTATACAAACTTAACTGATCTTGTTTCCTAGGATGGCTATCCTTGAACCTTTTATTAATTATCAAAAGTTAGAAATGCATGACATGGATTCTATTATTAAAACTTTCAAAAATATCTTTTTGCTTTTAAGGTTTTTCTCTCATTTTTGCCATTCTAAATTTCACCAAGACGACATTTTATTTTGGGATTTAGATAAAAAATTTCATATTATTACCCTCATTAAATGAATGCCTCAAAAATAATTTCTAACTTACATGGCACATATAGCATGTTCATGAATGTGACAATGATCATAATGAATGTCATGAAATGTGTATATGCCTAAGACAATGGATTTTATGCGTGCAACCTCCAAATAGTAAAAGTTCCTCATCTATGAACATGTATGCAATGAATATGATGTTATGTTGATGGTGGGATATGAAATGTCATGCATGTTCTATAAAACCCTACCATTCATAAATCCATATGCATGAAATATTATGAGTCATGAAATATATACCTATATTTAATGCAACATACTTGTATGAAATGCATAAACCTATCAAGTGCACATTATATTTCTACATGGAATGCAATACTTATGTTATGTCAATCTAATGAAACTGAGACTACCTTAAAATATGTAATGAAATGGATTGTGTGCACTACCTATTAATATGTGCATGGGATGTATGTGCATGAAATAGAATGCATGTACTATGTATCAAAATGGATTGGATGAAATGCTCATATTATCCTATTATGATGTGCATGGGATGAGATACATGTATTATTTTATTATGATGTATGAAATACGAAAGATGAAACAAAATACAAAAAAGAAAGGAAAAAATATTTTTTGAGAAGGAAAAACAATTTTTTTTACATAGAATAACTAGGACTTGAAAATTAATTTTTATTTGGCCAATAAACAAAGAATTTAAGAAAAATCTTTAATTTTTTTCTAAAAATTTTATTTTTTTTCTTTTTTTTGCTTGTTGGATAATGCTAAAAAAAATCATTTTATTCTAAAATATTTTATGAAAATCAAATTTTAGACACTTACCAAATGAATAAACTACATGTTCAAAGAAAAAAAATTCAAAGAAAATATTTTTATTTTATTATCTATTTTTTAAAAATAAATACATATGAGCTCGGATCTAGAGCTCATACATGCAAGTGCATGTGCAAAAGTGTGCAAAGTGACATATTAATCAAACTATCATGAATAAATCATAAGCACAAAATCAAAATAAAATAATAACTAACATACAATCTATTTTATTTATTAACTTGAATATATATTTTTGAAAAATTAAAATAAAGGGAATTAAGTTAAATATGAAATAAAACACATTAAATCCAACAATTGTTAATAGCACATAATTAAAATTTTGGTCTGACTCCTAAAAGTCCCTAGTAGAGTCACCAATCTGTCATAACAGTTTTGGGACAACTAGACGAAAACAGTTTTAAAAATAAAAAAAAAAATTAGAGAAGTCGTCACCAATCTTTTTTAGGGTGTGATTGGCCACCCCATAGCTTATCTTTTCAATAAAACTATAAAAACGGGTTTAAAATTTATCAAAAAGATAAATTTTCATCTATAATAACTAGCTTGGGTTTAAGAGTCGGTTACATGTGGAAAATGATTAACAACCTTACAGTGCCCATAGATTGGTACCAATTAATTATGTCGTATTTTTGGTGTTAGATGAAATGGTTTTGATTTGAAATTTAATAATAATCCCCTTTTATTATTTGAAAAAAGGTAAATTAGTTTTATCAAAATTCTTTATTTAGGAGTATCAAGGAAATCTTTAAGTTACAGAATTATCTTAAAATTCTTCAACATCTAGGTAAAACTTTAAAAATAGTGCTTATAACTGATATTTACCACAACATCCCTTGAAAATAAAAGCAACATTCTTTGGAAAAGATAATTGTTGATAACTCTCCAATATCTAGGCAATGTACCAAGAATTGTTCTCCTCGGAATGTTATTTTTGTTTTATTTTATAATTTCACATTTTTAAAATAAGTAATTAAAAAAAACTATTTATATGAAAAAGTAAATGATGGTATTATTAGATAGCAAGTAAAATCAAAGACAAAGAAATGCAAATAAGTACAAAGAATAAATGCATGTAAGCCTATAGGTGTTGTGTATGATGATGAAATGCAAATTTAAAACTAGATTCTTAAATATAATGAGACTACCATGACTCTCCAATATCTAGGTAGAGCTTAGTTGTGACTATTCATATTTAAGATCTCATTTTATTATTATATTTATTAGTTTTAATCCCACCGTTAAAGCGAATTAAGGACTGGCATAAAAAACTTAATGAAATAAAGTTTCTTAAATACTTCATCATCTAGGCAGCATTCAAGAACAAATTATTTCAAGTGAGATTTTCACACGTATCCTTAAGATTTTGGAATGGTCTTGGGTAAAGCTTAGGTCAAGGTTTTAAAGTTTGAATGATTTTTGAGTGATGATTTAGGATTGCATGCCAAATTTGGGGTTTAGATTAAATTTAGGGTTTTGATGAATTTTGATTTAAGGTTTTGGCTTTGAGTTTTGAGATTTTTGGATTTTTATGGTTTTGAATTTTAGGGTTTTGAAATCTAGGGTTTAGTTTTGAAGGTTTTGGGGTTTGAATTTACTGTTTTGAATTTGAAGGTTTGAAAGTTTAGAGTTTTGATTTTAAGGTTTTGATTTTAAGGTTTAAAGGTTTAGGGTTTCAAAGGTTTTAAGTATTTTAAGGTTTTAAATTTTAGGGTTTGGAAGATTTAGTTTTAAGGTTTGAAGGATTTAAGGTTTTGATTTTAAGGTTTAAAAGGTTTTAGGGTTAAAGAGTTTAGGATTTTAGTTTTAGGGTTTGGAGGGTTTAGGGTTTTAATTTTAGGATTTGAAGTTTAGGATTTTAGTTTTTGAGAAAAACATGAACATTTCTAAAAATCTCCAATATCTAAGCACATTTTCGAAGCAAGTTCAATTTTTATGATTTTAAAAAATTTATTAAAATTTTTCATATATTTCTTTTTTTATGAAGTTTTATTATTATTATTATTATTATTATTATTGTTATTATTAATTGTATTATTGTTTTATTATTTATTATCTTTTTTATACTTTTTTTTATTTTTTTATAATTTCCCAACGTTTAGGTGAAATTATTTTTAAAAGCATGTTTTTATTCCCTCCAACATCTAAGTAGGGAAAGAAAAAATTTATTACTTTATTCTTATTATAGTTTTTATTGATTATTATTATTTTTAAGCATTTTTTAGTTATTATCCTACTTTATTTTCATTTTATTATTATTTATTATTATAAATTATTATTATAAAATAACAAATATTTATTCTAACATTTTAACATACATAACTATTAATAATAAAATTTAAAATAACAAAAATAATATATAAAAATTAAAAAAAATTCTACCTAAATCGCACCAATCAACGATTCGATCAACTGGTCTGTCTGGTTGGCTCAGTAGTTCAGCGGTTCAGATCGATCCGAACTGGTTCACTGGCGGTTCGTTTGGACTAGTTGAAAGTTGGCTGAAGCAGGTCACTGGGTTAGGTTACGTGAATCCTAGATCGAATCTGAGTACACGTGTAGCTCCCTTTTACTTAAAACAGTGTTGTTTTGGGCTTTAACCTTTTTTATATAAGCTCAAAAAAAAATTTTTTGCTCATTTCTTCTTCTGCCCCAAAAAAAATTCTTTCAACCCTAAAATTCCTCTTAAGCATTGTCGGAGTTCGGTGCTATAACACCATGTTGGCCGTTGGTGGTCAACGACAACCGTGTAGTCACCAAAAATGCTAAAAAATTCTTTCAAAAGTTCTTCTCAATGCCCTCTTTCCAGATCAGGTATTTTTTTCATTAGGAACAGCATTGATTAGCATAGATCAGGGTTAAAATTTTTGGTCCTTTTTTTCTCTTTTTTTTTTTTGTTTTATAAAATAAAACTGATGATGACTTTCGTTTTGTTTTTGCAGGTAGCTTGGCATTGATGGTTCCTCCCTACGAAGAAGACTTTGTTTGTCTTTTTTTTTTTTTTGGTTTCTTGGTTATAGCCGAATGCTTTTCCTATAGAGGCTATTGATGGTTGGATTTTCTTTTTGGGTACTTTTTTCTAGGTGGTTGTATTGGTGGATGAGGGTGGTGTATGAGTTTTAAGGTTGAGCTAGGAGCTGGTTTTGGGTAGTGTTATGAGTGATGGTGAGGGATTGATTTTGCTTGGGTTTTGGCTGGAAACTAGTGTAGTGAAGGGGCCAGGTTGGGTGAACAAGGTCAACACTGGGGATAGATACGGATGAAAGAGAGCTCGGTGTGCACAGGGATTGGCCAGGGTTGTGAAGCGAGGGAAATGGCCTGAGTCATATCGGGTTATCCGGTGGGAGTATGGTGAATAAACTTGGTGCAGGGATGTGTGGTAAGAGTGTGTTTTGGGTAAGGACTGCTAGTAAAGTGCTTAGAGATGTTTGGGTTTGATTTCTGGCTAGGTTCAGTGTGAAAGGGACTATGCCTGGTCGTCATAGGGTGTTTTTGATTGGGAATTCAAATTGGTTTTGTAGAGATGTGTGATTGATAGGATATGGTGTTGGAGTAGCTGGTTTTGTAGAGGTGGAATTGATAGGGTATGGTGCTGGTTGGGACAAGGTATGGAAGTGGCCAATAGGGTGGGTGGCCAGTGGTGCCATGCAAGGCATCACTACCACCCAATCTTTTTTTTTTTGTTTCTTTTTTTATTAATTATTATATTTAATTATTGACTTTAATATTGATAAAAAAAAGTTTCTTTTGATAAATCCAAACCAAATTTGATGTTTACAAATTTGCTTAAGCCCTGGTGGCTTTTCTTTCTAGACATGACCTAAATTTATAGGTGGAAAATCGACGAATGAAATTTGGTTTGGATCCAATGATTTCAAGTTGAATCATTTTAAGTTCAAGAAAAATGAGTTGGATTGTTTTGTATTCGAATTATTTCGTGTCAATATAATTCGAGTTCAAACTAATTTAGATTTAAATTATTTTAAATTTAGATTAACTTAAGTATGAATCATTTTAATTTTAAATTATTTTAATATTAAGTTATTTAATTTGGGGTTAATTGATTTTAGATCTTATCGAATTTAACATTCAAATCATTTAGATTCAATTTATTAACTTCAAAAATCAAATAAATATAATTAATTATATAAAATTAAATGCGAAAATTAAATGAATTAAAAGTGTTTGATAATGATATGAAATAATGTTACATTAAATATAAAATTTACTTTATTCATGATATATTATCCTAGAAATAAAATCTATCGCTGGAATTCTTTGGTGTCGTGATTTTAGTTGTGTTATGACTTATTTTCATTAATGTCTTTCTAAACTGTTGTTTCATTGTCCTTGAATTTCATTATCTTTTAATTGTTTTCCTCTTTCTTGTAACATAATCTTCTGCCTTTCAAAAATGAGTTATGTCATCCATATCGATTTGATTCCGTGTAACTTTTATAATGTTTTGGTTTTATAGAATTTAGACTATATTTCATAATTTTCTTTTATTTATAGATTACAGGAAGGTGATGATAACTTTTCTATTTTAATTGGATGATCACGTGTGTTATAATTGGTTTTATTGATTTATTATTAATTTTTTAAGTTTATATTTTTATTTTTTAAAATTATTATTTGTCTATTTAATTATTTTGATTATATTGTTACAGTAAAAAATAAGAAATGGACTTTTTGAATTTTTAAACATGATGAAAAAAATTAAAATAAAGAAAAGAGATTGAAAAGACAATTTAAAGTTATTATATTCTAAAAAATTAATAATTTACATTTTAATTGTTAATTTTAGTTATATTAATATTTTTACGAAGAAAACTTACATTAATTTTGGATCTTTTCAAATAAGTATTTTGAATTATTTTGAGTTCGAATCATTTTTAAATTTAAATTAATCTAAAATTTGATTGAATATTGGATTTAAATTATTAATTTTTTTTAATTAAATCAGATCAAATTTGAATTCATTTTAATTGAATGAATTTTCTTTTTGCTGTGGTTCCTACTTTCAATTGAGCATACAAAAAGGCCAAACCATAAAAAAAAGGAATTAAAAATCTTGGCCTGGTTGCTGCGCTGGACAAGTACCCTAATTTATAAGAACAGCTGGTGAGAATGTTAGGCGACGATAGCAGAAGTAACTGCGCCTACACAAGTCTAGCTGAGCCTCGGCATGACCGTCATCTAACATTCTTAGTTTAATATGTCAGGGCAGATTAGAGCTCTTTTTCAATGACGCGTCGTTCGTGGCAGCAACTAGGTCACGTAGTCGACCTGCCAAAAACCTGTTTATGGCAGCAAAGATAGTTGGATTGAACTCTGAATGCAGGAACAGTTTGATAGTCTAAGTAGAGGTCTTGCTAATTTCAGGAATTTTGAGTTATATTTAATGTTGAGGAGGCATCAACAACAAAGTTGTTAGGGGTATTTTTAGATTTAAATAGCAAAATAATATTTTTTTATTAAAGATTATCTTTAGATAATTAAGAATATTTTTAATTTTAAAATTAGTACGATAAATATAATGCCATGTCATCAATTTATCTTATAAATCTCTTTATCTTTCATTTATAAGTAAGATCACACAAATATTATCTGATCATCTATTTTTTTTATTTTTTTATTTTATTCTTTTTTTTATCTTTTATAGTCGACTTTTTATTTAAGTATCGAAAGATAAACATAAAAAACACTACTTACTTTTTTTCGTAATCATTCTTTTTTTTTTTTTCTCTTATAATTTCATAGTTTAAACTTTCAACCCAAACTTTACCCAAACAAAGAATAGTTTTTTGATTCATGAGCAGTCTGTATTCTTCCCTCAACTCTATATATTTGGCCAAAATTAAATGACATGTTCGAGTTTAATGCCATTGTGTAAAAGCCTCACCAATTGCTTTTAATTAGTTTTCGTGATGGTTAATTGTCATTTTCCGCTTCCAAGATTTGATGATCATTTTTTTAATTGCTATATCAAGGAAATAGTAGTTTGCCTTATTTGATTCTTCAAAATTTTTTGTACTAGTATGGGAAGCAAATTAAATTTGTTGTTTGGCAAAAATAGAAAAATGGCTTGGCCTGAGAAGTTATGGTTTTTATCTCATCTATCATTTTTTTTTTATGTCACATAAAGAAAGCACAATTTCTCCCTCAGCATCCAGCCAAGTCTCCTGCATAATAAAAGTTTTTTTTTTGGCGGGTATGTCCACATATTTATTCTCTGCCAACTTCTTCTCTCAACCATTTGATCATTCTGGATCATCAAGGGGCTAACTGGAACCATTTCCACTCTTAAGGATTTGGATTCTTTTCAGTTTGTAAGAGCTCCCAAATCTCATCTATCGGCAGAAGAGGTTTAAAGAATGATGGGGAAAAGCTTAGAAGTTAACAAGGAATAAGAATTTTCAGAAATATCTTGCTGAATTGGATCTGCTGCTTCAATTCTACCTGTAACAAAACAAAGCAAGAAAATGAAGCGCCCAAAAATTTGTTGCAAAAGGAAGGGTCACGTCCAGACTGCATTTAAGAACCATACTACTTGTCTAAAAGGTTGGTTAGTATTAGAAAAATGCCGCACAGCCCAGAAGCAATCCACTTCCAATAATGGATGATCATGATTTGAAAGAGTTCTTCAATAAATTACAACTCATATGATCTTTTACAGTTGATGCAACAACAAAATCTCACCAGGGTTATTTACTATTGAATTATCAAACCAGATCCAGAATAAAGTGATCGATGACTAACACCTAGTAGAAAGATATTAAAATGGGGAAGCACAGTAAAGATATTTTTATATATATGGTAATTTTCGCTTAATAATTAATACTTCCTTTAAATAAAATTTTTAATTATTATACTGAAAATTACTACTGAGAGAATGTTTCAAAGTAGAGAATTAGAGTTTAAAAACTCATATATATTAACAGAGATTACTTATGATCTATCATACTTTTCCATGGCAATAATTGAGGAATATAATCACAGAGGCACCCCACTGGCTCGAGGGCTAGAATTCTAGGGTGACCTAGAATTCTAGCTCGGCCATTCACATTAATCAAAGATTTTATAATAAGGACAAATTTACTTCGATTTGCTAATAGACCTTATTCATAAAAAAATAGATACGTGTCTCATACTTAGTGTTTGATTTTGATTTTACACAAAATTTAGAAAATTTTAAATTGAATTTTGATTTTTGTTGACCGTAAATTAATTTTAAAAAATTATCTTGACTTGAAAATTGTGAAAAAAAAAAAGTGAATGGTTATAATTAAAGGTAATAAAAGAAAGTAATTAAGTATGATTTTTTTTTTTCAAAGTAGAGAGTAATTTTTTTTTTTAAGAAAAAAATTTGTACATTATGCATTGTAGTATCTTGTGTGCCTAATTCAATTATTTACAATTAATGATGACGTACAGCTACCTGATTAACCTAGCTTGCTAGCTCAAGTTATTTTTTTTTTTTCAAAGCTTAGAAAGAAATTAATTTTAAAATCCAGTTATTAAATAATGATAAAAGTATAAGTATATACATGAAAGAATGATAATATAACATATTTCAGTGCAGGATTATGATAAGGAGATTAATCATAATTAATTGATTACCAAAGTTCATTATCAATTTGAAAATTAATTTATTATATGAACTAATTGAAAATGATTTTGATTTTTTTTTAATCGATATAAATAGTGGAGTACTAGTAATTGAATATTATGATTTTTATAATTTATTACGCCATCTGCAAACATTAGTTTCATCAATATTTTACAAGGATTTCCTTAAAAAAAGAAAAGAATAATTAAATGGTTGTATAGATTAGGTTAAATACTGAACAAATTAGCTCATAAACTATATTAATTTTTAAAAATGAAAATCTTTATTCTTTTCATTGCACCAATAAAATAAATTTTTATTTTATTATTTCACACGACACATGTAACCCTAATGCCTAGCTATTACGCTCATGATAAGTTAGCATCCTTCGTACTCATTGCAAATAACGCATTCTTTTTACGAAATGGAAATTGGTCGGCTAAAATAACCTCATTTCGGACGAAAAAAATTTCAACTAATTAATCTGGCAGAAAAAAAAAAAAAAAAAAAAAAACCTAATCAATTTCACAACGTCATAAAAGTCATATTAGCATCCAAGTGTGTAAAATATGTCGATCTATATTTTACTATAAAAACTATCTCCTATTTTGAGTTGAAGGGAACACCTCAAAGATATAAAAACAAATAAATTAAGGGTAATTTTGGGTACGTATGGTTTTTAGAAGCTCACAAACTATAGAAAAAAAAATCAAAGTTATGGCTAATTCTATTCTCTTTCTACTTGTCCTTTCTTTCTTTTTTTCTTTTCTTTCTTCTTTTTTCGTTGGCCAAATCTTTACCCTGATAGCTCGAGCCTTTCATTGTTTAGCTAAAACTTTCTTTTCTTTTAGTTTTTAATTTTTTTTTTTTTTGCTAGGTTCCTTGATTTGTGAGGACTATGATTTTTACTTTATTTTTTTGTATGTTTTTTGGTGATGTTTGGTAAATTAGAGTATTTTGAGTATTTTAGAGACCAAAGATCAGTTTAGGTGCATGTATTCTAATCGGCATAGATTTCGATATTGGTGGAGAGAGACAGTCTAGAAAATCAAATAAAAAGGGAAAAAAAAAAGATATCGTAACGATTTTGTGTCCATCCGACGAATTTGAAAATGAAATAAAAAATAACGGAGTCGTCACCAATCTTTTTGGGTTAGGTGCGATTGACCACCTACTAAAACATATCCTTTTAATAAAGTTTTAAAATTAATTAAAATATATTAAAAATATAATTTTACGATCTGCAAAATAATTTGGATTCGAGAGTCGATTACGCGTAGGGAAGGATTAGTATCCTCATAGCACCTGTTAAAAAACGGTACCAATTAACAACGTGTTGTCCTTTGATTTTGATAAAAATAATCTAATTTTCAGTGTTCGAAAAAATAATTTTCTTGATTTTTTATTTATTAGAAAAAGAAAACTTATTCTCGAGAAAAATAAATTAAAACTTTTTTTATTGAAATAATTCTTAAAATATTTCAGTACGTTGATAACATTAGAAGAACTTTTTCTCACCTAGAGATTTCTTAAGCATCACTTCTTGGATTACCTAAGAATCTCATCCTCGGAGGCTCGAATTTATTTTTCGTAAAAAATGTCATGTATGCAATGAAAAATGTTACCATGTTTATGCACACATTTTATTCTCCTTTGTTAAAAATTTCATTAATTATTTTATTAATATTTTTATTTAAAATTTTGAAGAAAAATGAAATTTTCATTATATTGAAGATTGTCTATAAATATTCCAGTATACTGGTAATATTTTATAAAAAATCTTCTCACCTGGAGATTTTTTAAAGCATCTCTACTCAGAATACTTTTAGAATCTCATCATCGGATAAAATTTATTTTCTTCTCATTTTTATTACTTATATTTTTAATATATTAATCAATTTTTATTTATTATTATTTTATAACCCAAAAAAAAGGAAAATTTTTATTTTTATTTTTATTGAAATTTTTTTTATAAATACTCCAATACACTGATAATATTTAAAAAAATCTTCTCACATAGAAATTTCTTAGACATCACTACTCAGAATACCTTTGAATCTCATCGTCGGATAAAAATTTCTTTTTCTCTTATTTTTTATTACTTTAGTATTATTATTAAATTTATTTTTATATTATTTTGTTTTTTAAAGTTTATTTTAAAAATTAACAAAATTATAAACAAATTTAACCACATATTTCATCATTTAATCTAACAAATATAAATATTTTAATATGCATAAATATTAATAAAATAATAAAAAATAAGAAAATTTTTTAAAAAAATTTTCTACTTGAACCGGACCTGTCAACGCACGGTTCGGTTCGATAGTTCGATCCGACGATTCGACTCGATCTGGACACGGTATGGGTGGCTTAGCAGTTCAGTACCAGTTCAGTTTGATCTAGGCGGTTCGATTTTGAACCAGTCAGACCGGTCGAGGTTGATGGAGAAACGGGTCGTCAGGTCGGGTGCGCAGACCCCGGGTCGGGTCGCGGGTTGACGCACAGATCCTAGGTGTTTAAAACGATATTGTTTTGAGCGTTTATTGAAACGAGATCGTTTTGGCTATCATCGTTTATATAAAAGGTTCAATTTTTTTATCATTTTTTTCTTTCTTTTCCAAAAAAAACCTATTTTTTTCTTTCTTCTTCAACTGAAAGTCGTGCCGACCGGTCGTCGTCACCGTCTTTCATCGATCACCTGCCGTCATCGTCGGTGGTCAAAAAATTTTCAGAAAACATCAAAATGTTTTCCTCGACCTTCTGAGCACAGATCCGACCTCTTTTTCACCAAAAAGAGTCCCCACTTCCCTAGATCTACTTTCAAAGTTTCAGTGAGATTTTTTTTTGTATTCTGAGTTTTTTTTATGAAACTAACCCCCTTTTTTTTTCTTCGTGCAGGAAGTTCAACACTAGGTTCCTTCCTACAGGGAGGACTGTTTGATTTTTTTATTTTTTTATTTTGGCAAAATCTCCCTCTTTTTTTATCTCTATGTTTTTTAGTTTGGCTAGGAGCTCTATTTATAGAGCTCCGACCATGCGTATTTGGGGGGAAGGGCATGGGGCTTGGTATGGGGTGTAAGCACGAGTCCCATGCCTCTTTTATTTTTTTTGGCCATATCTGGCAGTGGTAGGGTTAGGTGGTGGAGCGTAAGGCATGGTGAGGTATGGGTGGTGGCAATGGTGCTGGGGATGGCACCACTACCATCCTCGATTTTTTTTTATTTTTTGTTCTTTTTTTGTATTTTTTGTTTTATATTTTGTATTTTTTTATTGTATTTCGTATTTTGTATTTATACTTCATATTTTGTATTTTTGGACAAATTGATGTCCACAGAAGAAAAATCTAAGATTCAAAATATCAATCCCAATCTGGCATCCCAATTTGTACGGGCTACAATGCTAATTGAACTCATGTTGTTGATCATGATACATTTTGTGGGCACGCCAGCTGGGTGGTGAGGTAAAGTAACCATGATAAAGTAGTCATGCTTCAACTAGTACTTATTTATATATGAATGATTTATTGATGACATTCTTTAAGTTTATTATTTTTGAGTTCATACTTTTAACTATTTATGCTTAAAATAATCTAATTATTTCTCTCTGTTTCTTGTGGCCTAGGGCTCTAAGACTCAAAAGTGGAAACTAATTATTAGAAATCTTCTTGTAAAGGTTGTTTGATACTAATAGAGTATTACCCCTATACTTGATTTGGGTGGTTAAGACTTGAAAGCCTTTGACTTCTAAAATAGCATACTAAAAATTGTTGCAAGCTAAATTGAATGAGATTAAAGATATGTTTTTAGTAGCAAGGTTTGTGTGGGATGTATTTATTCTATATAATTCTAAAAAAGGGTATCTTCTTATCATATATAATCATTTAAAAATTTCAATTAAATTTTTTATTTTTTGTTCATGTAATGGTTTTGTCTTTTTTTTTGTCTTTTTTTCAGGTTATCTAAGGGTTTTGCTTTTGTCAACCCTTCCCCCTCTTACTAAGACTACAGAATGTTCTTGTGAATTATGGCCAATACCAGGTATATAAGCAGTGATTTCAAACCCAGAGGTTAATCGTACTCTGGCAACTTTACGTAAGTTAGAGTTTCATTTTTTGGGGGTAATAGTGGAAAAGTTGATAGATAAGTCACCCTTACTGCCACTTTACAGAACCGTACATGAGATTTTCACCTCATAAGGCTCATCGTTCAATTCTTTCAAAGTCATTGGGTCTTTTTCCTCGTTCAAGAATCTCCTCCCTTCTTCCACTTTATCCCGAAGAGTAACTAGGACAAATTCAATCACGTTTTCATGTTCCAATTGAACATATTAGTCATCTTAGACCCCTATGACTAAATATTGTCATTGTATTGTTGATTACAACTTCGTTGCCTTCTAACCAAAGCCCTTTTGTTCGTATTTTGTTTCATAACTATATGCTTATATATGTTTTACCCAATTAGAACTATTTTAAAGTAACCATGATCATGAAAAAAATTAAAAGGATATATAAACACAATTGAAACTATTTTAAACATTATCTATTTTAACTATTTCTGAGTATAAATATCTGCATGTTTATGATCATGAAATAATGGCGAACATAAAAACTAAGTTCATGGCTTTATAGGAGGGGTTTACCACTAATCGTGAGCATTTTTGTACCTAAAAGTTGTTATATACTATTATCATTCCCCAACAATGTACTCTCTTTTGGGTTTTGTGATGAAAGGCTATCTAAAGAATATTCTAGGTATTATTTTTAAATTATAATATACAATTTAATGATTGTATAATGTTGTGCAAAGAATGCACAAGTTATAGTTCTTGTTGCAAAAAATCATCCATCCAAACTAGATGAAGCTATATCATATGTCTTTTCCAAATAAAAGTATGAAGTTTGAATTAAGTCAAGTTAAATTTTGCATTTTTTGGTGAAAATTTGTGTTTTTTAATGGTTGTTTGAGGTTTGTTCATCAAATATATGTCTATTTACAAGTTTTTGTAACTTTCAAATTAAATGTTCCGGAAGCTTGGCAGATGCCTTAGGTACTACTCCTATTGGATTATCTATTCTTTGTATATCTTATTGTTTGCTAGCTATTAGCTATGTTAGAAATGGAGCACTTTTCTTTTTCTTTTTTCTTATTTTTTGCTAGCTATTTTGAGCGATGACATAAGTCATATCCATAATAGTAGTCTTCCTAAACCCTAATGGCTGAAAAGCATCATTGTATTGCTGACTATAACTTCGATGCCTTCTAACTAAAGCCCTTTTGTTCATGTTCTGTTTCATAACTATATGCTTATACATGTTTTACCCAAATGTATTTTTAATTTTCTATGAGTGTTCACATGATTAATTAAAGGAAATGATTTGCCAGTCAGTTGTTTTTTTTTTTTTTTTTCATATTTGAGTATCTTTCAAGTCTTTAATGATAGCAGAATAAAAGATTTTATACATATCTTACCTTAATTTTTTTCCTTTTTTGGGACATTCAAAGGTTTTTTTTTTTTTTTTTTTTGCTTTCACCTATGATAGCCTCATCTCTTAAAGAGTGCACATATGTTTGCGCTAGCTTAATTGATTATAATTTAGGGATTTTACAAACTCGATGAGGTATAATGGTGACAAGCCAAGATCAATAACAATCAAGGAATTGCAATAAGAAACTGGAGTAATGTCTATTGAATTTTTTTGCTGAGGTTTGTTAAAAAAGATTGTCTTATTTGTTGTAGTTTTTTTTTTTATAGGACTTCTATACATGGTTGGCAATGGCACTTCACAAATATAATTTTATTATGTGATAATTCTTTATAATTCTTTCAAAACCTCATAGATTTAAGTATTAAATGTAAATAGATGGATCTAGTGTAGAATTATTAATACAAAAGTCATTATTTACTCAGCTATAGCGTGCATGCTATATTTGAAGTCTAATTTGAAAAAAACAAATAAATTTGGGAACAAGCTAAAGTAAAAGAGAGCGAATCAAACATTTTCTCTCTTCATGTATTGTTTATAAAAGAAATAAGATACATACGGTTATTTCAAATTTAGATTCACTTGAATAAATGTATTAGAAATAACAATTCCTGCTAAATGTATAAAGCATTAAAGTCATATTCTTAAACTTCTACGTAAGAGTTTAGTTTAATATAATTTCCTCCACTCTCTGTCACTTCTTTCTTTTCCCAATTGCTATTGTACATCTAATTAACTTCATGGTTTGATAGGTTCCTAATTGGTTGACATATGATTTTCCTTCTAATGTAAAGGCCAAATTGAATTGACTCTAGGGAAGTGAAAGGCATAGGTAGGCACAAAAGTGTTTTCTATTTCTTTTATTTGCATTCTTCTCTCTTTTATCCAACCACACATGCTTACATTTAGGTGACATTTTCTATTAGAAAAAAGCTATGCTAGTTTGAAATGGCTTGGTTTAATTTTTAATCTAATTTATTGTTTAAGCTAGTGGTTACAAATTTCTCACTGAGGTCTTCTATTTAAATTTGAAAGTTTTATATAATTAAATAATTTTTAAATATATTTTTAATAAATATCTTAAAATTACAAAATATCTTACATGTTATTATAAAAAAAAATTTTAATAATTTTCTTATGTGTCAAAAAGAGAAACCATTCACCTAAGCTTCCATGTCAGCAAGTTTTTATGTATGTTGTAATATAATATTTTGTATAATTTAATGATTGTATATTGTTATGTAGCAAATGCACGAGTTATGGTTCTTGCTACAATGTATCATCCATCCAAACTAGATGAAGCCATACTCATATATCTTTCCTAAACAAACTTCCATAATGATATAGAACTTTAATTTTTTTTGTAATTTACAACTAAATTAGATTGATATCTAATATCATTTTAATCTATTGATCAAATCTTAAAGAACTTAGAATATTTTCAATTAATTATCTTTTATTTTTTTATGCATTTTCATTTTTCTAAATTTATAGCATTAACAATCTTTAAATAGGGTTACATTGCATTCTTCTCAACATTGATTATGCTTTTACAACAAAGTGCAAGCATTAACCTAATTAATCATTAAAATTACATGATACATGTTTGTTGGATTCAACCCAAAAATTCATTGGATCTCTAATTCAATTTAATATAAACTAAAAATTGGCTTACATGTAAGCGAGAGCTTAATATTATTTAACTGAGGTCCACAAAATGATGCCAACCTCACTAGTTTTTTTTATGCCATCCTCGCGGCCCTAATTGGAGATTTGCATAATAAAAGAAGAGAGAATTGCTCTCTGCTTCTAAAAACTGAAGTTATGAAACTTAATGGGCTAGCCTCATATATATAAAGGTAAGTGTAAGGACCTTCTTAATATGTTAGTCAAAACTGATCCATCCCATTATGGTTTTAATTACAAAATTAAATTAGGAGCACACTTAAAATAATCATACTACTAACTTGGGTATATTACAACATGGAACCATAATAATTACTCATTAATTGAGATTAATTAATATAATTTGGTATATAATGCCTTTGTTAATTCACCAATATAAGATAAATACAACAATCTCTAACTTAGACAATATAAGTAATCAAACATGAAATTGGATTAACAAAATGGCCATAAACAGAAAATGTTAATATGTGTATATACCTAAATCATCATTCAACAAAATGAGCATTAATAAGTCTTAAAATACATTGTACCAATAAGGTATGAATGTGTAGATATACATGCTTTTGATAGCTTAAAAGTATTTATAAGCCTTAGAATGTATTGTATTGATAGCAGACATGTATATTGACTTATGAATACTTCACCAGTAGCAATAGAATAACAACAAGTATTTATGAGCCTTCAAAATGCATCGTACTAACAAAATACGTGTACATAAACTCATAAACACTTTAAAAAAATGTAGTATGATAATGTGAAATGGAAATGATACAAAAACAAAATCAACATCCATTTCTATTAGGCTTTTTGCATCTAAACCAAATGATTTGTTACTTTAAAAGAAACACATGAGACCACTTCTGAATATATCATCCAACAAAATGTCATACTTAATAAAATGCACGCAAACAAAATATACATACGAAAAAGAGGTATCCATCCATCACAATTGCAATTAATTTTTATTACATAGAGCTCCTAATAACCTTATACAGTAAAAGGCTTTACAGGCTCTAAATAGCTATTTGTCATCGTAATACTTTTGCAACCAAAATTAGTTAATGGTTACATCAGAATGAGCTTTGTAGATTATGTACTTTATTATTTACTCCAACATTGGATTTTATTCTTTCTCTATAATGGACTAAATGATGATATTTATTTATTTGGAGTGTAAAAAACTCTTAGTATTTGAAAGAAAGCTATTACTATAGATTTACCACAAAACATCCATAGCAACTTTGGAATGGAAAACCTAAAATTCAACCATGAAATGAGATTCTATATTCAATAATTAGACATGTAGCTATACCATATGCTACACATTTTGCCTTTATTATCAAGGATGTTGTAAATGTTTATTTTACACTTTTTGAAAAATAGCTCATTTAGCCAAACTATTGAAATTGGCTTTACGTAGCATACAGAATTATGATTAAATATCCATCTAAATTCAGAATGTTTAATCATTGATGTCTGAATACAAAATTGTTCAATTGTCTCTAAAGTACACTTATAACATGCATAACATCAGAATATGTACAAGCTTAAGTACAACATTAAACTACTTACAATTAAGGCATATTGAATGTTTGACATGAGCTTTTTCATTTATCAATATGAGAATTTTAAGATTTAATAGTATATCATATTTTCACAATAGGTGCCTTATTAGAAAAATAATAGTGCACATCAAACCTACTTAACAGATGCTGAATGTAAGTTTTAAGACCAACCAAAATATGCCTATATATCTATCATGAAGAATCTCAATCCCTAAACTAGAATGAGAGCCTTACTTAGATTCTTTACATGAAGTAACATGATAATATATAATGTTTCAAACAATTGGTCAATGTCTACAATTGCTAATTTGATATTATCCAAATGTAGAGCTTTCAAAATACACTATTCTCACTGACTTTTAAACCTATGCACTGATCACGAATGTTTTTCTTATAGTGACAATCTCATCAAACTTCAATTATCATAAATTGGATGCCTTTTGAGTCCATAAATGGATGTCTCAAGTCTATAAATCGTATGTTTCATCACAGATAGCTATAAAACCTTTAGGTTACTCCATTTAGATGTCTTAACATCTAGTTGATGTAGCTCAAAACCAAATGAGCCATCAATGCTGTAAAAATTCTAAAAGAATCAATGGTAGAAACAAGATAAAAAGATTCTTCACATCCAATTCCTTCTTTTGTTTAAAGTTCTTAGTCACATAGTTGGCTTTAAACCTTTCTACCTAACCTATGAAGTCTTTTTTCAACTTTTCGATCTCGTAAGTCCATCAATAACCAATTGGACTACAATGGTGTGGTCATTCATCATGATGCCATAAACAACTATACAATACAGATGCAATCACATATTGCTTAACAAACATCCAACTGAAAGAGTTAGAATCACCAAAAACATTCTAAAACACAATAGAATCATAAAACACATGAATACCATACTTATGTTCCTTTATAAGTTCAAGTGCAGTTTTAAAAATGAGATTACTAAAATCAATTATTGGTTTAACAACTTGTGCATTCTCCATCAATAGTTAATCACACATGGGACTAGCACAACAACAACTTCAACTTTAAGAATGACTTTACAAAGTTCAAAACCTAATACTTCCACTATCAAGCTATCCTCTAGATAGATTACACAGTCAAACCTGATAAATCTAGTATTTCACATTAAATGACTTAATCTATAATCTTTGAAATTGATACAACAGCCAATAATATAAAGATGATAGCTTTCTAATCAAGTTTCTTTAGCTACAGGTTATGGGCCCGTATATCTAAATTACAACCCCAAGTTTTAATAGTACGCCAAATTCAGAATGTCTCTAATTCTTATGGTACAACATGTTAAACTTGTTATCTATTTTACCAATATTATAACCAACAATCTCATTATTTATTGTATGCAAAATTGAAAAAGTTTGCTCATATTCACAAATATCTTCACTTGATTTGGTCTCTAATTGCTTGCCAATTATAGGATTTGGCTTGTCAACACTAGCATTAGTATCCTACCATGAAAAGTTCAAGGCATAATATTTAGATTGAATAAAAAAAAAAAAAGATAGCAGAATGCCTTACTTCACTTTTCAAACCAAAAAATTTTTACTGTTTGTCTTTTGTCTTGATTTATAACAAAAATGACACATATTTGTAAATTCCTTTGATTTCAAGATTTATAGATATTCATGGAACAAAATGAAAAGTGGTCTTCACAAAATTCTTCTTTTTAAATGACCTTTAATAAGACATTTTTCAATGTTTTATTTTGCAGTAATGCTAACCCATATCATCTAAAAGATAGAATAAGATTGCCAACTTATAATATATCTTCCTTTTAGATGGTTATAGCACTTACAGTATTTAAATCCCATATGTTTCCTTCTTACTTTATGGGTGAATTTCACACTATCACCCCTAAAAGGATTGCTTTAATAATTTGTCATAGTATGAACTAGTCCCTTATTTCAACATTGATCATTTTTGGAATGTGCTCGTGAAAATCATCTACCTTATCCAATATAGTAATGGTGAAATAGTATTTGCAATTCGATATTTCTAACTTATGAAACTTTTCAAATAATCTTTAATGGCATCATTAATTATTAATGTGCAAGACACTCTATTTGATACGTTAATTAATGGAATACTTATATGCCATTAGACAATTCCAATTATAGTGTCTTTAGAAGAAAAATGTCCTTTTGTCCTCAATTGAGCTCAATAACTTGGACTTATAACCTGAATAGGTATTGAACATGATGAACTCTCTGGGTTATTTCCTATTTTATTATGCCCAAAACCCTAGGAAGTAATTCACACCATTTACTTGAATTAATCCTGTTAAATGATAGTTAAAGAGACGAAAACGCGATTGGAAGCTTTATAGAATAACTTAAACTATATCATGCATGTAAAATAGAATCATGCCATAAAGGTTATTCTGTTACTTTTAGAATTCAAGATTTTTCTCGGAGCATACAACAAAAGATAGTATAAAGCTGGTTAAATATAACCCTAAAATGACTTACTACCGATAAGGTAACTAAATCGCATTATGCACCTACCAGAATCATTTACTTCCTAAGCATCTTTAAAGGTTATAATCAATTCAACAAGAAAGGTATTATCACCTTGAAAGACCTCAGTAACTTTTGTAACCATCATGAAGGATTTGTTTTATTATTATTCAAAATAAATTACCAAAAAATCTTGAAAATCTTCATAGTTACTTTTATAACATGTACGCTCTAAAATTTGAGTAATGATTTGTGTAATTTAAGAATATTCACTTTTTATCTACAACAAAAATATGCAAATCATAAGCAAATTTAAAAAATTAAGTCTGAAAAAATAAAACAATTTGATTTATTATGAATATTCAAATAAAAAGATGGTTTTATTAATTAAATGGGTTTTTATGGAATTAAATGAATTGTTAACAAAATGGATAAAATTTAATTACTAAAACTATGTTAATCAGAATACCTAAATAATTCATTTAACACCCATCTAGTTAGGCCTAATATTTTACAAAATGGAGCTATTAATTTGGGACCCAAAATATTTTACAAAAATAATGAACCAAAATGGCCTTAAACATGGCTAAAATCAATTAGATTTGGCCTAAATTTTAATTTCAACAAAATTGCTCTAAAACAAAATGACCAAAATTTTAATTCCAATAACATAGCCTAAACCTGAATAGGTCCAAATGGAATTAAAATTTAAAGTGGCCTAATTTTAATTTATTATGGTTCAAAATCAAATAAATTTATTTAACACAATTTAAGTACTAAATTTAGCCTAATCAAAATAGGCCAATAATAATTAAAAACGTCTTAATTTTTATCAAATCGCCTAAACTTGAATCGCCCAAAAAGAAATTATCCAAAAAAAGGGCAAATCATTCAAAAGAAATTAAAATTGGGTCTAATTTAATTTAAAAAATAATTGGCCCTTTGAAATAAAATTTAATGTTTCAAAATAAATTAATTAAATAGACCGAAATAAAAAGCCCTAAAAAACAAAAAGGCCTCAGCCAAAAATCAGCCCAAATTTCCTTTTTCCATTTCCTTTAATTTTTTGGCTGGCGTGTGTGACACATGCACCTACGGGATGCGTTTGATGCATGTGACATACGAGGCAAAAGGGCCGTTTGTGGCACGTGTAAATATGCGCCACACGCGAGTTAGAAGAGTAGACACATGCACTCGATAAACTAGTAGAGAGGCGTGTAGTGCATGTGCCTCACCCATAATGCCGTGCTGTGCAACGGGTCTTCTTCGCCTGTTTTAATCTATTTTTGATTTTTTAACCTGACTCAATCCACCTCAACTCATTATTTTTGCACGATTTTGGACCAAGAAAGCCAAATTTCAACCCCTTCAAGCTCCATAACAACAAAATAATGATTTAGAGCCCATGTCAAAAATGGAATAAGTCTAAAACCCTAAAAAACCAAAAACTTCATTTGAAACTTTAATGGTTGCATCACACCAAATCAAAGTGATTAATGATCTCTATGAGGAGTATGGCCTAAGACCAGCTGTTGAATTCAGCCTAAAACCTCACCAAGTCACTAACAAAATTTAACATAAACTAAAAACTTATTGGATGCAGGTGAAAGCTTAATCTTGTTTAACCAAGATTCACAGAATGATGCCAGCCTCACGAGTTTTCAGATGCTGCCTACTAAGCCCAATTAGAGACCTGCATATTAAAAAAAGAAAGAGATACTCTCTTCTTCCAAAAACTGAAGTTATGAAATTCAATGAGCTAACTTTATATATATATATATATATATATAAATGAGATGAGAGACCTAAATTATGGATTTGAAGCATTATAGTGGGATCATATTTGGTGAGATGAAGTGTAACTATCTCATCGCACATGTTGTAATAGCCAACTTGTATGAGCATCTTTCCACACTTAGCAATTCCTCTTATATGCATGTCATCAAAATTGCAAAATTGTTGTAAATATTATTGAACGGACAATGCTTGGTGATCAAAAGATTAAAAGTCTTTATTGTCAGATTTATCAATTTACTGATAACATTGTCAAAATCAATGTTTCTTACGGTGTCAAGTTATTGTATATTGAAAATCTATTCTCAAAAATTTTTAAAAGCTTCTAGAAATAAATGTTCAGAAACTATTGAGAAATTCCAAAACTTTTAAAGGTTTCCAAAAAAAAAAAAAACTGAAAACCTTAAAGGGATTTTAAAAATGAATTTTCGAAAGTTCTTGAATGATTCTAGATATCCATTTTCAAAAACCTTCAATAATTTTCAAAAATTCATTTTCAGAATTTTCGAATCATACCCCAAATCACATCCCAAAACTTAAAATTTTAAATCTTACGAAATTAAACATAAAATCAAATGAAAAAAATAAAAAAAATAAATGATTTACCTCTAATATTAAACTATTTAACGTTAAATGGTTATTTGGAGCTTGATTTAGGGTTTAATCCTTTAAGGCTTTTAGGGTTTTTAATTGAAGGAGACGGGGTGTAAAGAGATATGGTGTTTGAATTTTTAATAAATTTATGCTTTGGACTTGGAATGTGTTAAGTAAAAAATTAAATATTAATAATAGCGGAATATAAAGAGAAGAAATTGAGATACAAATAGCACATCTCTAAAATAATATCTCATTATTGTTATTTAACTTGTAAGAATTTAAAGCGATAATATATTTTATGATTTTATAAACTTAAACTTTTGAATTTAACTTAATTTTTTTAATAATATAATGTATATATAATATTATGTTTATATAATAAAAGTTGAAATATGGCCTCATTGGATTTTCCGGCTATACCCCGTTACGTTAGAATTAAATGTTTTCTCTTAAATAAAATTCATATATATGATGCGTACCAGTTGGGGTTTGTGGTGAAGAATATATAAAATATTATTTTGTACATAATATATTAATCTTTAAATTTGAAAAGAGAGAGAGAGAGAGAGAGAGAGAGAGAGAGAGAGAGAGAGAGAGACGATTGCATGTAAAAAATCTAAGTATGAATCTCAAAGGTACTCCAGATTAAAAATGGTTAAATCCAATGATAGAAACGTGCACTGTAATCAAATCGAGAAATATATACTCGGGGTATCCAAGAAAAATGTTAAGTAAAATTGAGGAAAAAGTCCAATAAAGAAAGAAAATGAAATATTAATTTAACGTGAATTAGGTGCAGGTTTGTTGTTGTGTCAAAAGGCAGCTTTTAGTCTAAAATTACACCTAACCCTAAACATATACAGTGCCAAATAGTAAGAAAACTTTATTGGCATTTCATAGGGTTGGCATCGGGTCGGGTTCGGGACGGGTTTTGCTCGCCCCGAATTCGACCCGATTTAATACTTTATAAACCCGAATCTGATTTTATCCGAAAATTTTTTTTGATTTTTCATACACGAATCCGATCCGACTCGACCCCGATATCACGTAAACCGTACCCGATCCGATCCGACCCGAAATTAATAAAATATTATTTTTTAAATATAAAATATTATTTTTTAAATATAAATATTTAAAAATATTATTATATAAATATATATAATAAAAAATTAAATAATTAAATTAAAAAATATATTTTTATATAATATCAGATCGAATCGGATCGGATTTTAGACAAATCCGACCCCGACTGTTTTCCTTTACCCGACCCGACCCGACCCCGAAACCCGAATTTCAAAAAAAAAAACCGATCCCGTGGAGTCGGGTCGGGCCGAAATCCGTCGGGGACGGGTTAGCTCGCCATCCTACATTTCATCACCAAAGTTTCTTTACTAAAAAGAGATCCCAATTACTTTAAAAAAATCATAATTTGAAGAGAGAGGAAGAGGTTGTAATATTTAGATTTAAACTCTAAATTTTTTAAAAAATAATTATATAATTAAATCAATTAAATTAAAATTTGAATTTATCAAATTGGTTTCAAATTAGTAAAAGTAATGAAAAGAGAAGGGATGCAACTTATAAAAGGAGCGTGTAGAAATTGCTCTTTTTTTATTACTTTCTTTTTTCATAACTCAATGCATTATAAGGGCATATTGCAATTACAGTTTTCAGTCATGATTTTTTTAATCAAAATCTTTTAATGCCATCCTAAGCTTTATTATATAAAATGAAAATAAAAGATTTGATTTTCAGAATTCATATAAATATAGATTATAGTTTTCAAAGTTTTTATCTTCTCGTATCTTTTTCAAATTTACTTTACCTTAATGTCAACTTAATTATATCTTTGCCTTCACCCATGCATATTTTATTTTGTTACTTTAATTTATATACCATTTGTTTTTTTCTTTATTAAATTATATGACAAAGTAAAAGTGAATAACAACAAATATATTATTATTGATTTAAAAGTTTTAAAAATTAAGAATAATCCAAATATAAAATTCCATAGGAAATTCAGAAAAAAAATTACATTTTCTACTTTGTCATTATTTATGCAAGTCAAATCTTACACTATTTTTTAAAATATCTAGAAAAAACAAAAGCAAAATCCAAGAGGAACGTGAAGAAATGGGTTTCTTTTGTGAATAGTAGAAGTTGGGGCAGCTTCAATCCAATTATGATTTATTAATAAGAAATTATTTAATACCTTTTTTAATTTTTAAAGTAAAGTTAACATAATATTTTTTAAACATATTTTAAAAAATAAAATTAATTTAAAAAAATACATACCACCATATAAATTCCATTTATAAAATTAAAAATTTCACTATCAATAATGCATCAAATAGTTTGGCTTTAAAAAATTCTTTTTATTACGATGAATGAGCAGTTCTACCCAACATCCGGTCTTCGCCACCTAATCAAACCGCACATATACAGCGAAGAAAGCACGCATGCAAGAGAAGGACGAGAGGTTCATATGAAATGGCACTGAGAGGCTATGGAGTTCGTCACGTAATATACCGCCAAATGCAGCCTAACAACATCTACGCACGCTTTCTCAGGTTTCAACAAGCTGACTGACCAGTCAAATCTTATTTCTCAGACCACAACAATAAAAACTCTCCCACTGATGAACCCTACTACTACTATAAATTTTGTTTCTTTTTTTTTTTTTCACAAACATCAATCTCCGAGCCAACGACCCTTCAAATTTTCCTTTTTCTTTTTTACCGATTTCATCTTTCTTGGGCAACTAAAACAAATCCCTCCTCAAAGTCATCTCGCTTTTATATTTGTCTTTGTCAGTCTTTTTCAATCGCACCCGTTGGTCTCTTCTTCTCCTATATACCTTCTCTTCCCTTCTTGTCTTTTATTTTTTCGTTTTTAATTTTCAGCTGGAGATCATTATACGATGATTAATGATTCTGCTTTCTGTTCCTTTATCTTAGCACAGGGAGCTTTTTTTTTTTTTTGTCTCCTTTTTGACATTAATATTTGAGAGAGAGTAAAGTTCGGCGCCGCCTAGTAGCGGGTTCAAAATATGTTACGGGCAGCGGTGCAATCAGCTCAATGGACGTATAGTATTTTCTGGCAAATTTGTCATCCATAACAAGGGTCAATTTTTTTCCTTCACAACAACCAATAACTATGCCTCTTCTTCGTTACTAATTATGAAACACAAGTAATTTTGTTTCTTGGTTTGTTTTCGTGAAATTTGTGTTGTAAGGATCAATTTTATTGTGTTTTAGGATCTTAATATGGTCAGACGGGTACTACAATGGAGCAATTAAGACAAGAAGGACAGTGCAACCAATGGAGGTTAGTGCGGAGGAGGTGTCTTTGCAAAGGAGCCAGCAGCTTAGAGAGCTCTACGAGTCATTGTCTGCCGGAGAGACGAACCAGCCAGTCCGGCAACCATGTGCAGCGTTGTCACCAGAGGACTTAACTGAATCCGAGTGGTTCTATTTGATGTGTGTCTCCTTCTCTTTTCCTCCTGGAGTAGGGTAAGTTCTCCTCTCATTGTGCCTTTCTTCACGTAGCTAGTTATTCAATTGACTTTTGTGCTCTCCTTTCTCACCATTCATTTCAATTGTTTCCATTAACTTTAATGTGAATTACTTATTCTAGTGAACCTCAGTGCTCGAATCTGCAGGTAAAAGTAGAAAAAACTTATGGGTGGGATGATCTCTTTTGTTTTTACACTCTTTGTCAGTTGGAAGAAAATTTTCTAGGGTCCCTGTTCTCTTCTATTTGTCTTAAAAATCTTTTATAAACAATTCAAAGTTTCCATTCCAAGATAGTAAGACATTTATCATATTCAGCACACAATTGAATTCTTTTTTCACATTTTGAAGAGAGCAAAGAAAATAATGGATCCTCCTTCTTCCTCATTCAGTATTCAGTGTCGGAAATACGTCGGTCACTATGGGACTGTAGTTTATCGTTGTAGGATTCGTTAAAGCAGCAGTAACCTTTAAGAAGTGGATTGAAGAAATAATTAACTACATTCAAGTCCATTAATTGATATAGAGTAGTGGGTAGTGACCATCCTTGAATTTGGTTCCGTGAAGAAAGTTGATCAACTAGTTTTGGTTTTAAGACATTGATTCAGGTTGATATGTTGTCTTTACAAGAGGTTAGGTGAGGGCCTTTCATATCGTCGTCTTCTTCATTGTCGGGAAGGCTTATGAGATTCTCGTGAATTTTTTGCTGTTTAGTACTTAAAATTAACTTGCTTGAATTTGTCTTGTGACAAATCTAAGACTCATGAAAACTATTGTCAAAAGGCATATATTCCACAAACTGCTGTCAAAAGACTTCAAATAGGTAAAGTAGCAGGTTCAGTACTGTCACCAAATTTTTTCTACAATGGGGATGCTTCTTCAGGCAAAAAGAACCAAGAGGCCACAACCCTTCAAAGTTTGCATAATAGTCTTTTTTACAGCCATGTTTTATGGCCAAATCCTCTCCTTACCTTATTCTTCAAGACCATCAATAATTAATCATAGAGGGAGGCAGACAAGTAGGCTCGTCTCTTTACTTAGAACAAGAAATGCCTATAGACAATATTACTTCGTGTCTTGCCTTACTTTTTTCTTGTCTTTACTTAGAACAAGAAATTTTAGGTAGCCCATAGACAATATGTTGTCTATAGACAATATTACTCAATGTCTTGCCTTACTTTTTTCTTGAGCTGATTTTTATTAAATTAAAAAAGTAACATTTACTACTTGATTATCTTTTATTTTATGTATTCAAACACACACACACACACACACACATATATATATTGATATGAGTGGTGATATATGTGTAGGTTACCAGGAAAGGCATATGCAAGGAGGCAGCATGAATGGCTCACAGGTGCAAATGAGGTTGACAGCAAAACCTTTTCAAGAGCTATTCTTGCTAAGGTATCACCATATGACATTGCCTTTTTCCTCATTTACTATTAGATTATATATGATTAAATAAAGACATGTTGTTTAAGTGTGTTCAACTAATTATGTACCTGACTTTGGAGGCGTCCATGGATATTGAAGTACGCCATTCATTTTTTAGATAATGAAATACCTTAAACTTCTGTGGGGTTGTGGCTAATAAGATTACACTGAACTTCACTTGGTCGCCACCTCCAAAGGGACCTTGTTTCTCAAGATTGTTCTCCCGAGGGGGGGGGGGGGGGTTTGTTTACAATGCAACACAAAAAGTTATAATTTTCAGAACGAAGCTGAGTTAATGAGCACCGTCACTTGTTCTTCGTTTCCATCTTTTACTTCAATTCAGTGCACTAACTGTGCTGTGTCTTCCTGTTTGTTAACATAACAAAAATGCCCGTACGCTTGCAACAGAGTGCTCGAATACAGGTATATCTCCTTTTTGACCCGTCATTGCAGACTAAACAGTTCTCTCTTGCAAATTTGGGTTTTAAACTTTTAATCGATCTAAGGTTAAAAATGAACCACATTTCATTTCTATTTTATTGTTGCAGACTGTGCTTTGCATTCCTCTTCTTGATGGTGTCCTTGAACTTGGCTCTACGGAAAAGGTGATTAAAGTTGCCTTTTCGTTTCACTGAAATAAATAAATAAATAAATAATAAATAAAACACAAAGATCATGAATATGATGCGACTTCTTCGTTCAGTATGCTGACAGAAGATAGAAAACTTATTTATGGCATTTCAGGTCCAAGAGGATCTAGGGTTGGTCCAACATGTCAAAACCTTCTTCACTGGTCATAGTCATAACCCAAAACCTCCCCCACCAAAACCTGCTCTCTCCGAACACTCCACCTCAAATCCTGCCAATTCTTTGATGCATTCCCGCTTCCACTCTCCCATTCCTCCCATCTACAACGCTGCAGACCCTCCAGTAAACGCTAACCAAGAAGACGAAGACGATGATGACGAAGAAGAACCAGAATCAGACTCCGCCGAAACAGGTCTAAATAGCCTCCAAATCCCCTCGCAAAACACTAAAGCAGCAGTAGTATCCCCAGCCGAGCCAAGCGAGCTAATGCAGTTGGAGATGTCAGAAGATATCAGGCTAGGGTCACCAGACGACGCATCAAATAACTTGGACACAGATTTTCATATGCTAACCGAGAGTCGAAGCAGGAACCCAGCTGACCAACAAAGGCGAGCCGACTCGTTTAGAGCCGAGTCGAGTAGGAGGTGGCCAATGCTACAGGAACCAATGAGCAACAGCCTTCAACCACCTTCTTCAGGTAATTAAAATGATAATGGTAGACATTGAACTCGTTATAAATATTGATAATGGTGGACGTTGAACTCGTTATAAATTTTTTTTAATGCACTGTCGGCCAATCAGAAGAAATCTAGTACAAAATCTTAGTTGAAGAAGATGACGGATTACAGCCGATAATAAATTGGTTTCGACATTGTGGACCAAAATCGATCATACTTGATGATAATGTTGAAATTGTGTGCCCCTGCAGGGCCATGCATGTGCATGTGGCCAGTGAAATTAAATTTTAAAGCCTGTCCCCTATATTATTAACTCGAAGTGGGATATGTGGGGGGGGGTGGACTTTGGTCCTAGTGCGGACAAGTTCATAGTCTGCTTTTTCTCGGAGTTTTGGACTCTCTGATCCTAGGGATCGGGTTGTTTTGTTTGAGACTTCGAGCAGAGCAGAAACGATGTCTGCCTCTAATAAATCTTCTTCTCAGCGTACTGAGAAAAAGCCTGGAGAGTTGAGTCTGGCTTATTTCTTGCAAACTGCCAAATCTCTTTTGACAAAGCCAAATTTTAACTAAGCCATATAATATTCAAGGGTTATAGTTGACAAATTAAGTGCCTTATTTGACCCCATAAAATTAATCTTGCTTCTTCCCAACTGCATTGTCCATTGATGTTATCGTTATTAATGATTTTATTGTTTTTAACTATATTTTTATAGGGAAATGAACCATTGCTCGGAAATCAACCGAAGATTTGTTGAATTATTTATGGAGTGTTTTTCTTTTAATCAAGAATACTCATTTCATTTTTTTGTTTGATTTTGAATATATTGTAGGGCCACCGCCATTGGATGAACTGTCACAAGAAGACACCCACTATTCTCAGACCGTCTCCACCATCCTCCAAGGTCAACAAACCCGCAGGTCAGAGTCATCGTCAACCGGCTATGCCGCATACTACAACCAATCAGCATTTTCCAAGTGGACAATCCGTTCAGACCACGTGGCCGTCGAAAGCACGTCCCAGTGGCTCCTCAAGTACATTCTATTTAGCGTACCTTTCCTCCACAGCAAGTATCGCGAAGAGAACTCCCACAAGTCACGTGACACCGACGCCGCCACCGCTCGGTTCCACAAGGGAACGCCTCAGGAAGAGCTCAGCGCCAACCACGTGCTAGCAGAGAGGCGGCGAAGCGAGAAACTCAACGAGCGATTTATCATATTAAGATCGTTGGTTCCATTCGTTACTAAGATGGATAAAGCTTCCATACTCGGCGATACCATTGAGTACGTGAAACATTTACGTAAAAAGATTCAAGAACTCGAAGCAGATAATAGGCAAACGGAAGTTGATAATGAACGGTCGAGATCAGCGGATTCACTGCAGAGAACAATTAGTTTGAAGGATCAGAGAAGTGGGGTGAAGGTGTCAGAGCGGGCAAGATCATTAGGCCCGGCACAAGGGCAGGATAAAAGGAAGATGAGAATTGTAGAAGGGAGCGGCGGTGCAGCGAAACCCAAGACGGTAGAGCTGCGGCAGTCAACGGCGGAGACGTCGGTGGAGGTGTCGATAATAGAAAGTGACGCGTTGTTGGAGTTGCAATGCGGGTATAGGGAAGGGTTGTTGCTTGATATAATGCAAACGTTGAGGGAACAGCTTCTGATTGAGATAACGACGGTTCAGTCTTCCTTGAATAATGGGGTGTTTGCAGCTGAATTGAGGGCCAAGGTAACTCCTGAATTACTTCCACCATTTAATTAATTAATTAATTAATTAAAATATTTTATGTTAACTTAGTTACAACTTTTTTTTTTTTAATGAATGGCAGGTGAAGGACAATAATAAAAACGGAAAGAAAGTAAGCATAACGGAGGTGAAGAGGACAATAAATCAAATAATACCTCAATAATACTATGTTTTGACTAATTAAATAATTAGAATTACTAATGCTATATAATACTATGTAGATCCACCTAATGCTGACTTTAATTAAGGTCTTCTATATAGCAGTGTACAAACTTTCCTTTGAAGCCCCTTTAAACTGCAATCTAAAATTAAGGAATTGAGAGATTAACTATCCTCCTTCTCAGGTACATAATTCCAAGTGATCATTTACAATTTGCACAATGTAATTACACCTGATAAGAGATTATTAGGTGTTCATATCTTGTTTTTAATTAAATTAATATATTTAATTTAGTTATTAAGTCGATCATCCTATTAATTTTTATAAATGATTAAAAATGATTTTTAAAAAATTTTGGTTTTTGATTAAAAAATTAAATTTATCCAAATTATAATCAAAATCTAATAAACCCAAATATAACACAAAAAAATGTATAGATCTGTTGAATTTTATAAGTTGTTATAATTTTTAACTTAATATTTACGTATTTTTATTAAATGATTATATTTAATTTATTTTAAATTTCTAAAATCTTAAATTTTAAAATGTAATTTAAAAACTAATCAAATTAAATTCAATTGATTAATTTTTTAAAATTAATAAACTCAATTCGAACAATAATTTTAAAATTAATGAATTTGAATAATAAAAATAAAATAAAATAGTTTGACTTTAAATATTCGATTTAAAATTAAATGATCCCCCAAGTATTACATCCCATTCATGATTCATGAACCCGCAGTCTAACAAAACATTAGCTAATAGTTCACCAACCAAGTCTGACTGAAATTCTGGTTCCCTGCTACCTTTGACGGTCTTTGCACAAAAATTCAAAACCAGCAAATCAACTTTTAAGTCACTCGTCGTCATGACTGAAGCAGATTAATTCAAGTTCAGCTTCGGAAAAGAAAACTATCATCATTTTCATCAAATGCCTACTAAAATTTTTTGGTACGCAACATTTACCACTCGGGCAGATATTTTGTTTTCTTCAACCAATAAAGTAAAATGAAATAATACTTGATTTCAACGAGCCTTTTTTCTTTTGGTCCATTGCAACAAAATTAGAGTACATCAATATGAAATGAGGATAAAAATAATGCAAGTCGAGGAAAAGGATGTAGCCATTCACTCTTGCAAGTATTTGTAAATTTTGCAGCGCTATATTCCATTAATCTGCTAAATGGCAATTCCAAAAATGACAGATTCCAGGTGACAAAATTTCAGAATTTGGAAAAAGTCTGAGATGTAGGAGAACTTTATAAATATGATGGATATGCACAATAGACTCAAAATTTGTTGATGAAAGACAGATCCTTAATACTCCATTTCGTGCATGGTTCCATCCCCCATCTTCTCCAAATCTTCTTGTGACAGCAAAGTCTTTCTATCACCACCGCCAGTCTTGTCATATGGTTGAGCCATTTTTCTTAGGAACTGCATCCACGAAGGAAATGTAAAAGTTAGGACACCAAACATGTTAAATCAAGGATTACATTCATATTCGGTAATTCTGTTCATTCACATTATTATCAAAGAGCAATCCTTGATTTAGCTTGTTTATTGCTCATACAGTAATTCTGATATTTAAATATTTAGAATATTAATACTTTATCTCATCATAAACAGAGAAAAATCAAAACGAGCTTTCAACCTACTCTAGGATCTTCTACGCTTTCAATCCAAGCAAACAAAGTTCACTTTGTAATAGTCAGCCACCTATTTAAGACTCAAAAACAGTGGGAAGTGCCAGCACTTATAATCTTACCGCCTCAACGATTCCAAAAAAAAAAAAAACTTTTTAAGGAATTCAAATTACTTCAAATGTCTAAAACAACTCCATTTCATCATTAAACCCTTGATTTAGCTCATCATTTATTAACTACATAGGAGCAAACCTCAAATATAGTTGTCTTGTTTATAAATAAAACTATATTGTAGTCTAGAAGACATTTGTCTTCTTCAAAAGCGTTAAATAAATTACTGAATAAACAATACAAGTACTCACCTCTCTTGCTATATGCAGAGCCATGTCAGTGCTCAAATTCAGGTTTGCATCTCTCAAGTGAGACAGTATCCAACTTGGTAATTTTGAGCGCTTGTCATGTCGGCTATACCTGCATTAATTTAATTCAACTACTAACTCAGAAGGTAAGTTAAGAATGATAGGAAGAAAATTTTCATGCCATGACTTTATCAACCGAAACAGACAAGAGTAACAAGTAATTCAGAATAATAGCTTCACAATTTTCAAATGTAGTGCATTTATTCTGGTAACAACTTCAATAATACCTTCAAAGTTAAAAACTTTGGGGGGGAGGGGGACAAAGGAGCAGAAAAATCCATAGAGATAGTCTAGCCTTACAGAGTCCATATCAATCTCTTACTCCTCTATCGTATCTATCTCAAGTACGAGTCTATCTAAAGGAACTAGAAAGAAGAGCTAGAAGACCAAATAAGAGGCAACAATCGCTATCAAAACCATAGAACAGAGATCCTATACAAAAACAAGAAAACTAACGATTCTATAGAGACACTTTAAGCTTTGTATTGGGTTATAAGCTCTCGTCTCACCCCTAACCCCCTCCTAAAACTCTAAAGAAAAAGACAATCGACATCGTATTCCTCGTTAGCGTATAGCTGCCCTTATCGTGAGAGTGCCATCAGCCCATGGCCCTCTCACTCCTTACTCTACACCGATCGTGGGCTATAATCCAATAGCCCACTCTCTACCTTTACAAGAGGAACGATAATCACAGTGAAACCCTTTATCAGACATACCAGAAGGAAAAGAGATACTAGCTTTCAAGACTCATATCCGAAAAGAGACAAAGACAATAGAGGAAATAACAGTCTTATCGGAAAGAGGAAAACTAGAATCGATAGAGAAAGCAGCTAGTACGGTACGCTATCGTAGCCCTTACTATACATCGTTCGGGTGCAATAGGGATTGCCCCCTCTCTTCCTCTTCTGAAACTACTTCTGAGAATTATAGTGTTGGGGTATCTAGTGCATACTATAAGCAAAAGAGACTCTAGTTAAAGAGGAATCTCCTAAAAAGAACTCCTAACACTATAAAACTAGAAAACTAGAAAGAAAAATCCTTTACCCGTTACGATTGTTGAAAAAAGAAGGGGAAAATGAAAGAATGTCACGATTGAACTCTCACTTAGGTAAATTTGAACCTTTCATCCCATGATCTGATTTTCATTTCATTTTCTCAGTAATATAGAAGAAGAAAGCAGGACAGAATAGGCTCTTACTGCTCTTTCTAGAGCTTCCCCCTTTTCAGCTGCTATTGAAGACGGTGCTATTGATATTGAATCTGCTGTGGGACTTAGGTGCCTTAAGCAGAAAAGGAGATTTCTTGGAGATTTCTTTCTGGCTGCTAAGCCCCTTTATTATTCTCTTCCATCTATGAAGTGAGTGAAGTCAAGCTAGCATCAGCAAATTGGACATAAGCAATACATGTAAATCCCCATCCTTTAGAAAGACGCTAACGATTCTCTTCCAGCGCTTTAATTAAGAGTTCAAAGAGACTAATCAATGCTAAAAACTGATTAATCGCAGACACCAATTAGCTATTGCAGTTAATCCATATCTGGAATTAGGTAAGACGAAGGGAGGAGTTCAAAGAGTAACCTAGTTGAAGAAATGGTAGGATACATAAATTAAGACAGAATAAAAACTGTAAGTTCAAATTATTCGCAGCTAACTGAAAAGCAATGCTTTTTGCTCAAGGACAGAACTCCTTGTCTCAATATACAGGAAAAAGAGTAAGGAGATATATACCTTTTATCAGCAAATATCATCATCCCATAATCAGCCTTTGAACGGATAACTCGGCCCACACATTGAGCAGCTTGCCTCTGTTTAACAGTCACATAGTCAAGAAAACAGTTGTCACACTTCATAACAACATGGTCAAGAAATGCAATTTTCTTTCAGGACAAAAATGGGTGTAGAAAAATACCAAGGCATCAAAAGTAAGAAAATCTCCTTCCTTTATCTGGAATGTGTCTCGTAAGTACTCCAACCTTGCCATCAATATTCTGAAAGGAAACCCAAGTTTATGGACATGCAGGCATAGAAAATGTAACTTATGAAAACTTCAGTACCATAAAACCATTGTACCTATAGATTACCAACGCCTACAAGTGCAAAAGGCAAAAATGGGAAGGTATAATATGGAAAGGTATAATTAAGTCATGAAACTCACTTGCTCAACGTATACTGGAAAGGAACACCAAACATGATTACTAGTCTGCCATAATGTCGATCAAAATCTATACCTTCAGCAACCTTTCCCCTGTAACATACATCAGCATTCCACATGATTGCATTAGAAATGTGATAAGTTATGCCACCTCTCTTTATACTAAATAAACTGCTGGTATTAAGACAAAATACTTCATCAAGACAACTGTTTTTGGTTATTTGGCACCAAAGACAGAAACGACTCAGAATGGCCACAATGTAACAACTGTAAGCCTATTACCCGTCTAACTGACATCAGAAATGTAACCCAATTGCATGCTCTAGTAAAAACAATTCAAAATTATACATGTAAACATCAATAGTACCTGGCAACAGAAAAAAAAACTGCACCTCTTCCACAGTCACAAGCTCTACGATAATTGTCCAAAGCCAATGTGGTTTCAACAACATCTTGCGTCTCAATGAAGACAAGCTTATGTTGCATTATTTCCTAATGGATTAATAACATTGCATCAAGAAAAAGGATATACACCTGCTTCCAGTATAAAAATAATTTTATTCTCAAGCAAGTTAACCAGCCTTAACTATAGGAGGCGAGGAAAAAGAAAAGGGAAGGAAAGAAGAAAGGGCAGAGACCAGAAGTGAGTGAAAGATGCTCAAGTTCTTTGCACAATTGATAACAAGAGAGCCCACAAGATCCTCACCTTCAGAATTCCAGTATCATTCCAAGTGTTGATAATTCCATCCATGTATGAATAACTGACGAAAAAACAGACAATTCCATCAGGGACAACAGAGACCATCTCCAACAAGAGCTTCCCATAATTCCTCACAACACCAGGATCGCTTCTCATATCAAATTTGGTACTAACAGGAAGTTGATCACTGCAAGAACAAACCGAATGGTAATTGACACAAAATGACTATATTTATAAGGCTTTAATATCTTACAAGTTACAAACTTCTAAGTTCTCATAAGCAAAGGGAAAGATTATAATCTGCCTACCTTCCACGTGTGAGAACCATTGGACATATGCAATCTCTTGTCAAGGACATTGTAAAGCTACGGCTAACAACAGGATGAAAATTAAGAAGGCGAGGGTACAGATCAATTGGGCTAAGCGTGCCAGATGTAATAACAACTGATTGGAATCGATCAAACACAGGCTTTATGGCAAGCGAAGCATCATGACAGCTCAGCTGGAATACCAAATCATGAAGATTAATATATGAAAAAGACTAAATAATAGTATCATATATTAATGATATTGTGAGCAAAAAAATGAGTAGGATTCATTAGTCCGCAACCACTGGAAAACCATCAAATTAGATCTCAGAGAGAAACAAAGGCCTACAATAAATATCAACATGGAAGACAAATCATCTACATGACCCCCTCTGACAGATAGATATCATGAAATTAGAGATCCTATACACATAGAAATAAAAAGAATGAAAATTTATCCAAATTCATGCTCTTCATTTTCTTCCCCCACGAAACAATACAGAGTGAGACTTCCAAATATATGGTCTCAACAAAAAAAAAATATAGAGATTTTGGAAAATATCACTGGGACATGTTAATGGTAGGAACAAGAACCCTTATGTTATTTCCAGAGTTATGGAAGCCTGCCAACATATTGAAAAATCACTAATTTAGAGAAGAAAAAGATAAACAAGACCAACCTGCAAGACAGGATCGGGAATATGTGGCATCCTTTCATCAAAAGGTTCAATAATTATTGAAAACCCACGACCGTATGTGCCAACAAGAGTTGCGAAGTCACATATTGTTTGGATGTGTAAGAACTCATCTGTATCAGTTATTTCTAGAGTCAACATAAGTGAATGCAAACGGTCGTAACAAAACTTCAATGCTTTCTGGTCAATTCCAGCATGACTACTGATAGAGGCAACAAAGCCAACTGGGCTTTCTTTCTCAACATTCTCAGTTTCCAGTCGACCTCTAAGATACTGAACCAATCTACGTAGAACATGCAAAAAGTGCTCAGCTCGACGGATATTTCCAGGCACAGCTTCCTTTAGAATATCATCAGGCAAGGCAGGATTTGAAAGCCAATTGTCAGTGACTGCATAAGAGAAGAGAGTGAAATTGATGATCTGGGACTATCATAAAACCAAAGGGATAATGATAAAAATATTTCCAAAAAGGATTCTATTTCACTTACTAGGTAGGTTTCCTCTCAGTGCCAAACCCTCTACAAGTCGGTTGTATTCAGCACGCAGTCTGCTTGCATCAGTGGCCTTAAACCTTCCTACCATGATATACAATTTAAATAAACATATATAAAATTTCATTTTCAGAAATTAAGGGATGATATACTCCTCAAGAACTATTCCGAAGATTGCTCCTAAAAAATTATAGAGAGCTACTTGAGGCATTTGGATATTACGACAATGAAAAAGATCAATTGCATTAAGTTCCAAAGCCTCAAACTTCACAAGTTCTAGAGCTTCAGTCCCTTACCTATCAGTTTCACCTTATAATTTCAGTTGAAAATGGAAAATTTTATGGATGGAATAAAAAGTTATCCAAAGAAAAATACATACCTATCAATCTCATGACTTATTCGATTAAGATTCCGTGTAGCTCCTTCAAGCGTCTGTCTCCTAACACTAACACTAAGTGCTTCAATACACACATTGTCAATATTATGCGCCTCATCAAAGATCACAACAGACTCCTTCTGCATTTCCTTCGATATAATCCCAGCCACCTTCGGATCAAGCAAATACTGATAGCTATAGACAACCACATTTGCAAACTGTACCATATGCCTTGCCAAAAAGTAGGGACACCACCCTTTCTCCTTCCCAAACGCCCTCAGGTCCTTCAAAAACAGTGCCATAAACAGAGATTATAGAATATAACATCAGGTATAACATAACCAGTTTATGTGAAAGTAACATGGTTTATAATCGTTCAAAAATATTGTTTGTTTCTAATTGTTGCGCATTTTGCTTTCTACTTCCGGATGCAAACGACCAAACGCTACCTAATTTAACTTCGAAACTCAATTCAAAATTGATACTTGAAATTCATATCATACATTTATCAATTGTTAAAATATATATATATATATATATATGAATACCTGAAGGGTATAAACACCCGGTGGCAAGACGGCGGCAGAAGCTGCCTTCTCATAATTCTCAAAAAACTGACACGTAGGCACATTGGGATTCTCCGCCGCCATAGCTCGAACCCAACTCGCTGTCAACTTCCTACAACCAGCATCCACCGAATCCCGATTCTCCGCCGCTAAAACCGTTGGGTTCACGCACAAATTCTTCCTCGAAGAAAGCCCAATCGCAAGAATCCTGGCTTGGGGACCCAAATGCTTAATCTGGTAATTATGCAAAAGCTTTAACTCGGCCAAGGTTTTTTCCATCTCGTGGACAGTGCGGGTGCAGTAAATGAGCTTGATGGGGCTTTGGGGTTTGGAGAGGGAGTAGCTAGTGATGAGAGAGAGCAAAGCGATGGTTTTTCCGGTGCCTGTGGGCATTTCAAGAAGGCAATGGCCTTTGGCGTCTAAGGCTCGTTTTAGTTCGATCATGTAGGAGTATTGTTCGGGGTAGATATGGTCATAAGGGAAGTAGACTGTGACGTCTTCGATTTGGAACTTCATGGTTTTTTCTGGGTTCTGATTTGTTTTAAGCGGTGTTTATGGATTTATGTTGGATTCGGACAAGGCAGGGTTTAAGGTTTTGAGGCTGCAAAGAGAAGAATGGAGAGACAATTCTTTCGCTTTGACTTGGTGCCTGACTGCTTCTGGGTTCTTTCTGGCCCGACCCAAGATACTGATGCACAAAAACTTCGGTGTTGGGCCCTTGGCCTTTTGACTTCCAAAGTCAACAACCCAAAAGGTTGGATTAAATCACTACATTTTCAGACTCGTCATCCCTAACCAACATTAAAACCTTCTAAATGTGAGAGTTGATACGGCTTAGGCTTAATTGTCATTGTCTCAAATATCCTCTTTCACAAAACGTTTCAAAGCTTGTGTTTCTAAGCTTTAACCTTCGCACCAAAAAGGAGCCAAGATTACCGGAATTCTAGCAAGGAGGGAGAGATCAAGTTTTACTAGCCTGATTTCTTTCATTGTGTGGAAATGGCCGTGGCAAGGGTCGATCTGGACTAGCTGGTCGCTATGGCTTTGGTTAGGTCAAATACGACCTTTGTCGACGTCGATTGGCCCTTGGTCAGCCAACGAGAGATTGGAGAAAAAAATGAAAGAAAAAGGAGACAGAGAACAAAAAAATTCACTATTTTTTTAACAAATCAATTGACACATCCCGATTACGTGTCAAACAGATGGTTAATAGGTGTTTTCGGTTCGTATTTAAAATAAAAACACTAACAGAAAAACCCTTCTTTTTTTTTGTGAAGATCAACAAATTATTTTTTAAATAATAAGGATCAAAATGACATGCTATCCATAATTTAAGGACCAAAAGTATAATTTACCTGTAAATAATACAAAACCTAACATCAACCATATCAATCTAGCTTTACGATTTTAAGGACCTATCTCCTGCACATGTACTTTTGCAGGAAAATGTTAAAACATAAAATTCTATAAGCACGAAATAAATGGGGTACTTTTATTGAAGTAGATTACGGCAAACAATCAATCATATGGATTTTGTGCTGTCATTATTTATGATACATATTACTCCATCATTAGCAGTCACAGCACAATAATAATCGTATAAATCTGATGCTTTTATTCATTTTATGGGGGTAACATATAGTAATTCTGGCCTTTGAGTTTCAATATATCGGCTAGTAAGTCCACTCCTTGGGAAGAAGTATCTCCGGCGAAGAACTTTCATTCTGGGAAATAACACAACGTTTTATCGATACATGATCCTTCTCATTTTTATTGTTGAATGAACTCAACTCTCCACCTTTCGAAGTGTTGGTTTTGTGATCTGCATGAAAAATGAATAAATACCATTTTTAGCAACAAAGGACACAAGGTTATTCAAAACACAAACCAAAAAGATTAAAGGGTTAATATGTAATTTGATCTTTGAATTTTATTATTTTTAACAATTTTATATTTATAAAAATATTCGCAATTATATGTTCTATATGTTTATTATTAAGCATTTTTATTATTGGCTAAAACTAACTATTAGTCAAAAAGTTGATGTGAAAAATAATAACCAATAACAAAATCACTGTATAGTTTTGACGAAAATAAAATTTAGATATTTAATCGTGAATTTTTTATAGATATTAAATTATGAAAAGTGATATAGTTCAACGATTAAATATAACATTAATCCAAAAGTAAAACATAATTAGAGGTAAACCTCGTCGGGAAGAAATTTGCAGGCCTAATTCATGAACATTGAGTTTGAGAGCTTGAACAACCCGGAAAGGGAGGAGAACAGGAGAGCAAGCTGCACCCAAGATGTCAAATTCTAACATATCAGTAAACAGAAATTTTAAAATTTGATGATTTTGAATCCTCTAGAATAATTCAATCTAATATATGTTGTACTTATAATGTTGTAGTCAGATTGAATGTCGCAGTACCTGGCCTTCTGCTTGACTGAAAATTCGTGCCAGCCCTTTGAGGAAGGAAAACACCAGTCCCACATGATTTTTGGCCAGAATGTAGGAAAAATGCCTGCATTCCAGGTCCTCCTGAAGCCCACTTGCTCGAATATCTTGGTTTGTGATGCCATCTGGAGCTAGCCTTTGAGTGCTTCAGAAAAATATGCATGTCAAAGGAAAAGAAATCAGGATTACAGAATTGATCAAAATCATTCAGTAAGATGAAACTGAAAGTGATGAGAAGTACTTGATGAGATTCTGAAACAAAAAAAAAAAAAAAAAAGAGAAATAATAGAAGAGTTTATAGATCATAAAGCTGTCATTAGTGCATTGCTTTGTGATTATCTAAAAGATAGATCTTGCCACAACGATTTTCTCCACCCAAAAACAGCTCCTCGAAATAAACTACATATTTCCAGAAAAAAAAAATGCCCAAGGCCATCAACATAAATGACCCCAAAAATATTTTAATTTTTTTAACCAATAAATACTAATCAATCTTGTAATTGTTTGTTGAGGAAATTTCACAATTAATCTGTGGGCCTTTTGCAATGGCCCTTTTTTTTTATTTCATCTGTAACTTTTAAAAATTTAATTCAAATTTATTCATCTGTCAATATATGAGTGTACTTTAAATGTGACGTGATAAATTAAATTTATGAAAAATTCAAAAAATAAAGATTAATAAGTCAAATGAAATTCAAAAAATCAAGATTTTAAAAATATAATGCACAGATAACATGATTTCAAGATTTGAAATAAATTCAAAAAATCACAAACAAAAATAAAAAACTTTAAAATCGTGAATTAAAAAACATTACCGCAAAGTTACGAATTATGGTTATTATAATAAGAAATTATCTTATCTAGAGTCAGTAGAATAATTTTTAAATTTTATACACGAGATTAAATACGAATCCCCTAAAATATATAAAAAAATAAATAAAACAATACAACCAATATAGGACTAGCAATAATATTTCCTCATTAGGAGTCATTGCTTGTTGAAAGAAAAAAAAAAAAGGGAAACTCTCTGGACCAAATTATACTGTATATTCACTGACTTCTAAACAAAGGAAAGTAAATAAGAAAGTCCAGGACTCACTCAATATATTTCTCTGTCAATTATCTTTCTAGTCAACAGATGCTTGTTTTTCATCCCATAATTCCCGGTTTCTTGAAAGTTTCTTTGATTTTCACCCAATTATCCCATCATTTTCCTCCACTTGTTTCAAAATTTTCAGCATCACAACAATATTTAAAATATCTCACCAAATACCAACTTATATTTTCTAAAGAAGAAAAAAAACGAAGAGAAAGTTTTACAGTTTTCCATCAACGACGATCAAAATTTTCTTCATATTTTGGTTTTGAAACGCAATGCAATGATAAAAGAGGAAAAAATTATGAATACCGGTGGCAAGGGCTCAGTAGGCAACTTTGAACGATGGTGATGATAATGGTACTTCACATCATCCTGTAAAATTAACAGCAAACCAATAATAAACACAATCTTTTCTACTGAATCATCAGCAGCTGCCTGTTTTTGGTAAAAACGACAATGAAAGAAAGAAAACTAGGAACAGATCTAGATTTAGCTGTTAAGACATTGATGAATAGAGCAAGAGAAAAAAAATTGGTTGAAGATTGAAGACCTGGTTCTTATTTCCGGTTTCCACTAATGCCTCATCGAGAACATAGGAAGGCAGCCACGACATTGCTTCTTCGAAGCCAACCTCAATATCTTCGACGCCAACAGCCATTGTTTGAAAGAGAGAATCCCTTTACAGTTTCCTTTTTTGTTCTTCTGAACTCCAACTTCCACAAATTTTATGTGTTACGTTGGAAAAGATTGTGTGAGAAAGAGATAAATATATAAAGGCCTAATAGGCTAATAGTACCAATATATATATATGTATACAAATAGGCTTAATGGAGAGTCTAATTCACTTTCTTGATAAAGCGCGTGCAACCCAGTTTCAACTTAGGGAATCCTAAACGAAGTCGTTTAAATTTTGAGCGTATGCTAAAACGGAATTGTCCGTGTAAATTGGACCTTGATTTGGGACTGGAATGAAGCATCAAACCACGCAATTTTTCATTGATTTGTATTTTTTTGGTTTCTTTTATGGCTCTCAATTTATCCTCTTATCTTTTTCCTCTTATTAGTGATAAAAATTTAGAAAAATTCCTACTTATTGCATGATTATGTAAATTTTTGATAATTTATATAATCAATTTAAAAATCTGCATGTGATATTCATCAAATTTGAATTTTAAATTTTAATATTTGAAATTTTTTATTTTTAAATTACAATTTTTTAGACAAAAATAACATAATTTTAAGTAAGAAGTTGGTCAAAATAGGGAAAAAAATTGGGTATAATCAAATAAATTTTGAAACATTTTTTTTATTGCCAATTGCTCATAATTTTTCACCACAAAAAATCATGCTAATTAATAGTCCTTTCCTTGAAAAGTTTTAAGGTTTTTTTGGAAAGTTTGAATAGTAATGTTTTAAATTGGTATGTAGGTTGAGAATTTAAAGACATGAACAAATCTTCCCTTTCAAATATAAAATATGTTTCATATTTGGCAATATTGTTAACCATTATGCCAAATTAATGAGTTTAAAAATGATTGGAATTCAAATTCAAAGGTCAAAGCCATGTTAATTAATTAATTACTGCATTATCTCAAACTTAATTTACAAAGTTTGAACTTTGACCGCTTAGCAATAGCCAGCACAAACTTATTTCTTCCATTTTTAAAATTTGCATTAGCCTCTCTTTTGTTAAATTACTATCAAATCAAAGTAAATATTTTCCAACAAAAAATTTAATTGATAATATTTAATAAATTTAAAATTTAAATAATAACATTCGCAATCTGTTCTCTTTTTCTTACATTGTGATATTCTTTTCACTTTTTAATTAAATAATATATATTATAAATTTTTTATTTTAAAAATATATATTATAAATTTTTTTATTTTATTAATTTTAACTATTCAAATAAAAAAGTATATATCTTCTTCTTTATTTTTCTTTTCTTACTAATATTTATGAAAAAAAAAAAAAGGTATTTCAATATTTTAATGTCATGCCAATCAGGAGCATGGGCGCCGGTTGGGTTCGGTACAACCCTTTTCAAATTTTGTTGTAGCAGTTCATCTTTTCTTTCCGTCTTTTCAGAGGGTTTTCTTTTTCCTTTTCTTTTTTTGCAGTTTGTTTAATTAATGCAATTAAGAGTACAAATTGATGACTTCAGGCATCTCTGTAAAGCCATGCGATACATGCACTGCAGCAGCAAACTCCGACATTTGGTTCCCCACATCTTGAAATGTTTGGTTTACGAAAGTAGGCCCTTCCAGACGACATACAACACTATTCCAGCAAGTCTTCATCCTATATGGGCAAACCTCAAACAAATGTGATGATGTTGGTGAACTACTGATTGCTTATTCTGCTAGTCCTTTTGCGGACGTCTAAACCAGTTATTTACTTTCATTAAGTAACCAAAGACAACCTCAAATTTAGTTTTGAACATTAATCAATGATCTGCTTGTTGGCAGATGACTGCTATTTTTGTCTCAGGGTAAGGTCAAAGTTGTCAATAGTAAGTTATAGATTTATTCAACTTCATCTAATTATCCAAAGCTTTAGCACTTGTCAAAGTGGTGATGTTAAGTTATTTTATTATTGGGTTGGCAAAGTCAGGTGAGATTTTGTAATTCTGCCTTTATAGGTGACAACTGCAAGCATGCTTAATCTCGAGCATAACTTGTTGATTCACCTAATTAGGGCTAGGTGGTGACATCTGAGTGACGTCTAGCTGATTTGAAATCTGTAACTCCTTTCTCTATTTCCAAGTTACGCCTTTTTATACATAAAAAGAAAAAAAAAAAAAAACTGCAAGTATGTTCATGCTTTTAGCTCAAAGTAAACCATCAGTTTTCTTGACAACTTCTGCAGGGAGTAAACAGATAGATATGTTAGAGTAAATCATGGCATAAATCTCATGTGTATAAAAAAATGATCAAATCATGGAACCGTAAGGTGCTGTTCTTCAATTCACTCGACAGAAAAAAGGTGCCGTTCTTCATTACTTTCTTTGCAATGTACATAGCAGCCAGTAGCAATTAACAGAGAACTTTTATATTCAACATTAGCAGTTAGTAGACTGATTGGAGATGGAAATTCAGACTGATTTTTTTTCCCAAAAGATTTCAGATGGATTGATCTATCATTTTTCGAAACCTTCTGCAGCCAGTTCTGCAGAATAATATTTCTTACATTCACTACAGAAACAATCAAATTATGCAGGACGAGGGTCAACGACTCATCATAAACTGCTTGAAACTTCAATGACACGAATTTTGCTGGTTAGTTTCATGACTTTATACGTTTTCTCGTAGACATCATATTCTGTCTGAAAATTTTCCTTGAATTCCGGAAGATTTTGGATTCTGATATTGTGAAACTTACCCTATATTTGAATAAACATTAATAAAAGAAAAAAAGGAAAGTAAAGTAAAGGAAGGAAAGGTTATTTAAAGGAAAAGAAATGATATATGTATCCTTTATTTGAATAACTAAAATTAATAAAAAAAAGAAAATAAAGGAATATATAAGAAATGATGGTTAATCTTAACAATAGTTGTTTGGTTAAATAATAGAAAGGAAAGGAAATGATTTATTATATTATTTTTTTCAATTATAATCTCTAATAATTTTTGTTTTTACTATAACATTTACATGTTTATGTTAACGTATTTTATGTTTTCAATTTTCCGTTATTTCTTCATAATAATAGTTATAAATAAAATTTATGAAATTCATAAAAATAAGAGAGAAAATTTGGAGACAATAAATTTATTGATAAATGATGTTTTGTATTTTCAATCTAATTTTGAAATTCAAAATTATATACTTTTAATTTAGAAAAATTAATAAGAATATAATAGTTATTTTATATTTTAAAACTTTTATTCTTTTCCTTTCTTTTCCTTTCCCCAATTTTGAGGTAATTAAAAAATGAAGAAAGTTGAGGAAAACTAAGGAGAGCTAAGCATACCTTCCTTTCCTTTATTTTTATTTATGAAATATACAAATAAGGGAAAGGATTCCCATTTTCTTTTGTTTTCTTTTCATTCCTTTCTTTTTTCTCCTCTTACCTCAATCCAGTGTCAATGATTGATTAATTTAGGAAAACTTGATTCCTAATTTAATGAAAAATGGAAAGATTGCATAAAAATCGAATCATATGAGATTTCTTATAGATTCCATAAAATTTCATAATTTTCTAGTTCAAAGTTATTGAATCCCCTATAAAAGAGATCCAATCTGTGAATCATGGAGCCAAAGCACATCATGATCAACCAGGGGCCCATTGAAAAGCATGAAGAAGTATCGAGCAAGAATAGGCATCAAGCAGTAACCAAATTGCTTAGAAAGATTTCGAGTGTATTTTTGGGTATTCTCTAAACTAGGAACGAGCGAAGGAAAAAGTGAGTTATTCAATGGCTTTGGCAGCAATAATTTGTGGTGGAGCTTGGGGTATGTTAAGAGAAGGCTATAGAGAAAAGGAAAGAAAAATGAGAAAAAGAAACTGCTTAAAAACGCAACACTTTGCTTGAAGAAAGCAATACTCTAGAAGTCTAAGCAAAAGAGGAAGGCAAAAAGAAGGGGAGGGTCCAACGGTTAGCACTTGGCCCAATTAATGGAAGCCTAACTAAGTTTTAAGACTTGGACCAAGTTAAGATTTAAATTGAAGAGCTTAATAATAAGCTCAAGCATTGCCTAAGCCCAATTTTGATAATTTTTTTTTATTTTGATTTTGTTTTTTTTATTTTTATCTTTAAAATAAAAAAAAAAAACTTTGATAAGATATTATATAATTTATATGTTTTATTTATGATTTTTTTTGCATTATTTTTTTTATTATTTATTTTTGCATGATATTTATTTGCATTATTTATTTTTACATGAATTTAATTTAATTGCATGTTTTTGTATGGATAATATATATATATATATATACATGAGTTTGATTATTTGCATGATTATTAATATTTTATTTGTGTGACTTTTTTGCATGATTAATTATTGTTTGCATGATATTTTAATATTATTGCATGATAATTTATATTATATTTGCATAATTATATTTGCATGATTATATCTACATGATTAATATTATATTTGCATGTTTAATCTATTTGCATGATGATTTTTGTATGATATTTTATATTATTGTTTGATATTTTTGCATGGATATTTTGGTGTGATTTTGGTATGATTATATATTTAATTACATGTTTATTTGCATGATTTATATTATTATTTGCATGATTATATATTTAATTGCATGTCTATTTACATGATTTATATTGTTAATGCATTATTATATATTTAATTTCATATCTATTTGCATGATTATTTATTTATTTGTGTGATTGTATGATTATTAATATATTTGTTTGCATAGTTATTTATTTATTTATTATTATTGCATATTATTGCATGATTTTATTTTATTGCATGATATGATATTATATGTTATTGCATGATTGATATTATATTTGAATGATATCTAATTGCATGTGTGCATAACTGCATGATTATATTTAGTTACATAATTATTAATATATTTGTGTGATTATATTTTATTTCATATTTGTATGGTTATTAATATATTTGCATGGTACTTTATATTATTGAATGATACTATATATTTATATGATTATTATTATTGTATGATAATTAATATATTTGTATGACATTCTTGTATGAATATTTTAGCATAATCTACGTATGATATTATTACATGATATTTGGTATGATTTATAATATATTTGCATGATAATTTTTGCATGGTATAATTTTTAATATTTATTACATGATTACTAGATATTTTGATAGAATTTTTGTATCATCATATTTTGTAAATAAATAAAAGGATTGAAATTGATTTATTTACATGATAAAAATCATCTTTGATAAGACTTAAATCAGAATACACATAGTTAATTTGGTGTTAATTTGGGCATAAAAAGTACTAATACATTCCCTACATGTAACAAATTCTCGAATTTTTATTTTATTTATGTAGATTGTAGACATTCTATTTCGTCTGGGGCCCACAATTGATCTTCGATTTAGGTGATTTGGACTTTCAAGGTGTCTATCGAGCCTTTGAAATATTTATTGGGTTTCAAATGAATTTATCTAATTAGCATTTGGGCTTTAAACCCAATAGATATTATGCTTGAGTTGTGAGCCCAGTAGACAATTTAGGTTAGCTTTTATGTACACTCGGGCTTTGAACCAGCTATTATGTATGCATTTTTATTTTTTTATTTATTTTACTTTAACTAAATATATATAAAAAAAAAGAAAGAATAAAAAAAGGGAAACAAAATTATAAAATGTTTGAGGATTCAATCTAAAAATCCCAACTGCATAAAATTGGAAACGACGTCAAAAGGAAAACATTGATCATAATCAAATCAAAACCCAAAATCACCCTACAATTGAATCTATTTTTAAATGAAAAACCCTAAAAATTCTAACTAAAGGCCTTATAAATTGTTCTAAGGTAGACAAAAAATAAAAAAGACAAAAAAACGATACAAAAAATTGCTTAGCAAATTAAAGGGTTTGAGGTTCTAAATGGTTGGGTTTGAATTGGTTTCTAAGCTGGAATTGGTGTTTGGTACTTTATTGGATTCAATTTCTGTTGGGTTTTATCTTAAGGATTTTTTTTTAGGGTTCAATTTTCTAAAAAAAGGTTTGTTGGAGTTTTTAGAAATTCTTTAGGTTTTTGAAAATTTTTTTGAATTTTTCAATGAAAAGTTGAAGATTCTGGTGGCCGAAATCTAGAAATCTTCTTGTTTCTAGAAACACCACCATATTCTAGGTTTTTTGGATTTTGTTGGTTAAAGGGATAAAGAGAGAAGCAACAGAAAAGAAAGGGAAGAGAAAGAAAGGGGAAAAGAAATTTAAGAAGAAAAAGGCATTTTTTGGTTTTTATATCATAGCCTAAACAACATCGTTCTGTTTAAAAGGAGTTCCTAGGTCTGCATGTTTTACCAGATTGCAACCCAGAACCCATGCAACCCAATCCTGACTCACTTCCCATAACCTGCCTTAAGCTGAGCTGCATGAAAGCTAAGTGATCCAAGCTAAGCTGCTTCAGCCTCCTTTTGTGCCTAGAGCCAAGTTACGTAGCCCAACTGCCTAGTTGAGTCAACTTTAAGTATTTTTATTATTTATTTATTTATCTATTATTCTTTAAATATATTTTTATGAGAACATATTTAAATAAAAGCCTTACCAATAGATTGGAAGGCAATTATTTAAAAAAAAAGAAGGTATTACCAACATATTGAAAAATCTTATAACCTTTTTTTTTATTTAAAAACATAAAAATAAAAAGCCTTACTAACAAATTGGAAGGCTAATATTTTATTTCCAAAATAAGGTTATACTAACATATTGGAAAGTCTTGTCATTTATAAAAAAATCCAATTTAAAAAAATAATAAAATAATATTTTCTATCTTTTTGCATAAAATCTTACAACATATTGGAGAAAACCTTTTAACAAAAAGTCTTACCAATAGATTGGAAGATATTTCTGACATAAGCCTGGTTTATAGATATTTATTTTTTGAAGTAAAATTAAATAAATCCAACAACGGTACATATTTAAAGTGTGACAAATAGTCTCTTTAAATATTATTGAGGTGAGAAAATATTCTTAAATTATTACCAATATATTGGAGTAATTTAAAGAAAACTTTTAATATTAAATTATTTGGTAAATTTTAAACATGTTTTAAAGTTTGGATAACTTGAAATAAAATTGGTACCATCTTTTAGATAGGTGTTATACTGGTGCTGTAACTTTCTTCACGTATAACTGTACTCCCAAACCTAAATTTTGGTTTCGTGGACTTGAATCTATTATTTAAAAAATATCTAAGTCAATCTTGAGACTCCTTTTTAAATGGGATAGATTTAGTTAGGTGGTCAGTCGCACTTCAACAAAAAAGATTAGTGGTAACTCCTTAAGTTTATGTCTAGCAGTAGGTCCCAGATCTATACATCCAGACAGTTTAGTGACTTTACTGAGGACAATGTGAGACTCAAGCTAGTAAATAATTTTTTATTATCCAAGCCTAACCAAATAAATTTAAGATTTTTTCTTTGTTTGTATTCTACTTATTTATTTATTCATTTTATATATCTGTCATTTATTTTCATATGCATAACATGAGCTCTACACCCGAGTTATGTCTCTTAAGAATGAGTCAAGTACCTACACTTTCATGAGATTTTATGTCTCCGCATGGGCTAGCAAAACACTCTTACTTAAATTGAACTTTTTCTGCTTGTAGTTTATAATGGGCGAGGATTATAATGCCTTATTAGTCTATGATGGACAATGATGTAAGAAATAATTTGAAAACTTTTAGAAATAACTCATACCATATATAGTTAACCTTATGAGCTTAATACATAGGTAGAGCCATGTTCCCTTATCCTTTTAGAGTTGACCTTGAATTACTACCATGTTGTTGTTGTATTTATTTTTTAAATATGTTTTTTTTATATTAATTAACTAATTTTTTTAGTTTGTTTTTTTCTTATCTTGTATATGTTGACACCATTTTATTTATTTAATTTTTTTCTTTTTTTTTTCTGCCAATTTTTCTGTCGGCTGACAGTAGTCACATTGCCAGTCACCTGTAAGCCGCCTCGGCCCTGACAGCTACTGACATCTGTTTTGACAATCGGTGACTGCCTTAATACTAGGCCACCAAAATCCCAGATTTTTTGAGATTTTGGTCTTCTTTTTGCTCTATAAATAGAGTAATGAAACCGATGAAAAAAAGGTAGAGAAGCCTAGAGACCCTGCGAAAAAAAATAACAAAAAAATAGATAAAAAAATACACTACCAGGTAAAAAAACTTCATGAAAAAAAAATCAAGCACCAAAACACAAGCAAAACCACAGTCTTTGGAACAAGAACCACAACGCCAGTCTATAAAAAAAATAAAAAAAAAAAAAAAATCAAAAAAGCCACTTTGATCGAATCTTTCAAGCTAAATTTACACGGTTCAAGCTCATTTTTGCGAAACTAAGCTTGGATTCGTGTTTAGAGGGTGAAGAGAAGATTCTGAAAGATTTTAAATTTTTTTTACAATCGACAAACGACAGTTGATGACTAACAGATGGCGGTTGACGACCATCGAAGGCGATCGATGTGATGAAACAGTTGCTAGATTTTGGGTTTTAGAGAAAAGAGGGAGCGTCTGAGAGGAAGAGAGAGAAAGAAAAAGAAAACTGAAAAAAAAACTAATTTGGCATTTGAATAGGCCTTCAAAAAGACATCATTTAAGCAAGAAGCAAACAACGTCATTTTAACACTAAAAGGTTTGCACGTCAACCCGAAGTTCGCACGCTCGACCCACATACTTGTCTTTCCTTTAACCCCTATCTGGTCCATCGAATGGCCTAACTGGACCAAACAGGCACCGAACCGTCGAATAGACAAGATCGATGTTGATCGAACCATTGATAAATTCGGTCAGGTAAAAAAAATTTTTTTTAAAATTTTTTAATATTATTTTTTGTTATTTTAAATTTTATTATTAATATTTATGCATATAAAATGTTTAAATTTACCAAAATAAAATTTTATTGTTTTATAATAATAATAATTAATAAAAATAAATAATAAAATTTTAATAAAAGTTTTTGATAAGTATAATTAAATAAAAATAATACAAAATTAATAAAAAATAAGAAAAAAAGAAGTTTTTATCTGACGATGAGATTTAAAGGTACATCGAGTAGTGATACTTATGAAATCTCTAGGTGAAAAGATTTTTTTTAAATACTACCAGTATATTTGAGTATTTATAAAAAGTTTTCAATATAATAAAATATTTTCTTTTCTTTAATAAAATAATAAAAATTAATTAATAAATTAAGAATAAGTAATAAAAATAAGAAAAAAGAAAATTTTATCTGATGATGGGATTCTAAAAGTATTTTGAGTAGAGATGCTCTAAGAAATCCCTAGGTGAGAAGATTTTTTAAAAATATTACCAGTGTATTGAAATATTTATAGAAAATCTTCAATATAATAAAAATTTCAGTTTCTTCAAAGTTTTAAATGAAAAGATTAATAAAACAATTAATTAAAAAAAATTTCTAAAAAAGAAAATAAAATATGTGCATCAACATGGTAACATTCTGCATTGCATGTACGGTATAGTTTTTTTATGAAAAGTAAATTTGAGCTCCCAAAGATAAGATTCTAAGGTATTTCGAGAAGTGATGCCTAAGAAATCTCTAAGTGAGAAAATGTTCTTCTAATGTTACCAATGTACTAGAATATTTTAAGAATTATTTCGATAAAAGGATTCTAATTTATTTTTCTCGAATAAAATTCGAACACTAAAAAAAACTAATTTCCAATAAATAAAAAAATAAGAAAATTATTTTTCAAACACTGAAAGTAAGACTATTTTTATTAAAATCATAGGATAACACGTAGTTAAGTGGTATCGTTTCTAAACGGGCGCTGTGGGGTGCTAATCCTTCTCCACATATAACCGACTCTTGAACCCACTGTTTCGTAGATCATAAAATTATATTTTTAATAAATTTTATTAAAAAGATAAATTTTAATAGGTGGCCAATTGCACATAGCCAAAAAAGATTGGTGGCGACTCTATTGTATTTTTATTTTGTTTTCAAATTCGTCGGGCGGACACAAAATCATTACGACAGCTTGGTGACTCCATTGGGGATTGCCATCCAAGAGTCCAGCCAAAATTAACTATGTGTTATCCTTAAATTTTGATTTAAACAGTCTTAATTATTTTCTTAAATTTTTATTTTCCATTTTCGATAAGAAAAAGCTAAAAAAACAAATCGAAAATGAAAAATTCACACACATTTCTTTTACTATGTCTTTTATGCTTTATTTTTCTTGTATATATTACTCTTGATAAATTAGGAAACATATACACACATAATGATACGATGCATCTCATGCATGAGCTTTATACCTAGGCTCCATCCCTTATAAGGGAAGTAAAGTACCTATGCCCTCGTAAGGTGATAACTTTCGTAATGGCAAGCGAAATACTTTAACTCGAATTGAACTCTTTTCGTTCGTAGCTTGTAATGGGTGAGGATTAGGGTGCCTTACTAGTCTAACGTGAATGATAGTAAGGAAACAATTTAAGAACCTTTAGACGCATGTCAACCTAAACCCAGCATGTAATAAGCCATAAGAAGCCAACCTTAGGTAGAGTTTCGCCCATTTTTTTTAGAAATTACCAAAGTATGTAGGAATAAAAGTTGTGTGTAATACAAAACAAAACAAAACTTAAAAATCTCAAAACTCAAAACTCAAAAAAAGTTTTTTTTTCTCTAAACCACATCTTTGCACTAACTCAATTTTATTTTGTTTTTCTCTTTTACATTAATTATATCATACAATTCTGCATCAAGATATTTGCTCTAAAACATCTTTCTCCTTAGAAGTCTTTATGGATCCCATAGAACTATGAATTTACTCATTCTCAGTTAGTGTCCCATGTGAGCTTTATAATGAAGTATATGTTTAGTCAAAAGAAGCCCAATAAAAAAGTGAAAACTGCTTGCCTATTGGCTATGTGTTTGAATTACCTGGAGAAGGTGCATTTTAATCTCACACAGAATGATTTAGAAGACTTAGCCATCATCTGAGGTCAGTTAAATGAAAGAGAGAAAAAAAAGCTTTTGTGAAAAGTACAGACAGATTGCATCCCTTATTTCGATAGTGATGGATGAACAATTGATTAGGGCAGCTATACAGTTTTGGGATCCATCCTATAGATGCTTCACTTTTAATCAAGAAAATTTGGTGCCAACTATTGAAGAATATTCGATTTTACTTTGGATAAAACTATAGTGTCCAAATACAATATTTACCCGAAAGTCAAAATTAGGCTATCGTAAAAAATTGGCCAAGCTTATGGGGGTTAAAGTGGAAACCATTAATTCCTTCACGAAGCTTAAAGGTGAAATCTCGGCATTCGTTGGGACTTTTTTCGAAACTTCATTCAGGAGCATTTAAATGATGACCAAGGCATGGCTGTGTTTGCTCTAGCATTGTATGGCATGGTAATCTTTTTGAAAACTTTAGGTTACATTGAGATAACTGTGGTGAATTTTTTTACGTAAATTGAAACCTAAGCAATTAATCTCGCACCAGCAGTCTTAGCAGAAATCATCCAATCATTGAATTTCTGTCGATAAAATGAAAAGGGACGGTTCATAGGATGTGCATCACTATTGTATGTGTGGATCAAAAGTTATTTCAAGTGTCGGAAGAGTGCTTTTCCAAATCCGTATCTTTGAAATAAGACACCAATCGAAGAGTTCTGTAAAAGTCAATGGCCAACATTGAAGAGCAAGAGAGAGTGGGTTTTATTCTTATGAAGACTTACCGGAGATGAAATTAAATGGATGGAGCCTTGGATGCCTCGGGTGCCCTTGTTGTATCATGGAAGAAACGAGCCATGGATACCGTTGTTAGGGCTATGGGGCGTTGTAAGTTATGCTCCATTAATGGTGCTTAGGTAATTTGGTGTAAAATAGTTTATTCTTGCCACTCATGGCCTAGCCTAAGTAGAATTCATTTACTGGGAACCAAGTCTACCAAGAACTTCAGAACAGTTGATCCAAGCATAGAAAAAAATATGAAGAATGAGATTAAGGCCTCTCATCAATAAAGTCACCCCCGATTATCAAATTTGGAAAGTAAAACAGCATAGAGATATAATACTTCCTCTTGATGACAACTCACATCGATTAGCTAATCTTTTAGAAGAAGTGCAATTATAAAAAATTGAGCTTGTAAAAAAAGAATTAGAAGCTAAAAAAGAAGAAATAAGAAAAAAAATTTGAAACTTTATGAAAAGGTGGGACAATTAAAATATAAAATAGAGATACAATGGAGCAGATTGAAAAAAGCTATAAAAGAAAGAGATGTGGCCAATAATGATTTGAAAGATCTACACCAGGAAAACAAGAGGTTACGAGTCTGATTTAAGACTAGAAAGGTCACTAAGTCTTACCTTAGTCGACAATGTGAAGTGGATGAGCTCTAAGAAGAAATGAACCAATAGAAGGGTAAAGCTCAAGAAAAGTAAAATGAGGCCACCAGAATCTCTCAAGAATGCCAGAATTGGAAAAGGTTGTATAATACAGCTTTAGCAAGGTTGGTGGAATGTCATAAAGAGAAAGAAAGGCTAAAGGCCATAATTACGAAAGAGAGAAGAAAGCACCTAGAAGTATCGAATAAAAAAAATCATTTCACCAAATGATCCAAAGGTTAGAGCTATAACTACAAGACCACAAGAACTATATTTTAGTAATAATAGATGAGTGACAGAGAAGGAAAGAAGATTGGATCTTCACATATGATTCAAAAAGAGATGCTCGCATGATATGAAAAACAAAAAGTTTAAAGAGGTAATAGTACATAGACCATATAACCAGTCAAATTTGTAAGGCAGTAAAAAAAGATAGTGTCTTGGATGTCTCAGGTGCCCTTGTTGTATCATAGAGGAAACGAGACATGGATACCGCTATTAAGGCTATAGGGCATTATAAGTTATGCTCCGTTAATGGTGCTTAGGCAATTTGGTGTAAAGCAGTTTGTTCCTGCCACTCATAGCCTGGCCAAAGTAGAATTTATTTAAGGAGAACCGAGTCCACCAAGAATCGAGAAACAATTGATCCAAGCATGAAAGAAAATACGAAGAATGAGATTAGGGCCTCTCATCGATAAAGTCACCCCAGATTATCAAATTTGGAAAGCAAAGCGACTTAAAGATATAATGCTTCATCTTGATGACAGCTCACATCGATAAGCTAATATTTTAGAAGAAGTGCAATTATCAAAAATTGAGCTTGTAAAAAAAGAATTAGAAGCTAAAAAAGAAGAAATAAGAAAAAAAATTTAAAACTTCACAAGAAGGTGGGATAATTAAAATATGAAACAGAGATACAAGGGAACATATTGGAAAAATTATAAAAGATTAAAATGTGGCCAATAATGATTTGAAAGATCTACACCAGGAAAACAAGAGGTTACGAGTCTGATTCAAGACTAGAAAGGTCACTAAGTCTTACTTTAGTCGGTAACACAAAGTGGATAAGCTTCAAGAAGAAATGAACCAATGGAAGGGCAAAGCTAAGAAAAGCAAGAAGAGGCCACCATAATCTCTCAAGAATGCCAAAATTGAAAATATTGTATAATACGGCTTCAGCAAGGTTGGTGGAATGTCAGAAAGAAAAAAAAAGGCTAAAGGCCATAATTACGAAAGAGAGATTGTTATATTTATGGATAAAAAGTCATTTTAAGTGTAAGAAAAATGCATTTTCCAAACTTTATTTTCACAATTGAGTCCCAATTAAGGAATTTTGTGAGTGTGAATGGCCAAAGTCGAAACTTAAGAAAGAATGGATGGTTCTACTACAAGGTCTTACTTGCACTCAGATGAAATGGTTAGTTCTATGGATGAATAGTGAACTGATGTTATACCAGTGTGGAGATGAGACTTGGGTCCCATTTTTGGGTTTATGAGGAGTAACAAGTTATGCACCGCTTATGGTTTGAAGGTGATTTAGGGCTAGCAATTCATTCCCATAACACGCAAACTCATTCAATCAGATTTTTTATATAGTGAGCAAAAAATATTGCAAATGGTGGATAATGTGATCAAAACATGGAAAAAGTCCAAGAGAGTGAGCTATGGATCGTTTACTAATAAAGTCACTTTGGGTATTTAGTGTAGAAAGCCAAGAGGGGCAAGAAGGTTGTGTTTAGACTCAAAGATCATTGCCAACTAGTGAATCAGAAGTTGGATGAGATACCCTCAAAGTTAAAATTTGTAAAAAAAGAATTTGAAGTTAAGAAAGACAAGATGAAACAAAAAATTCAAAGGCTTTAATAAGAGAGGGAGTAATAGAAAGATAAGGCAAAAAAGCCAAAAGTAAGAGTTTGCAAGATTTTCAAGAAGTGTGATACAGTAGTTAAGGATTTGGTCGAACTTCATAAAAAATACAAGAAGTTAAAAGCTAAAAGTAAAGCCTAAAAGATTATTAGGGAGTGTAGCATGGCAATGCCCTTAAGAGTTGATTGAGCTACGTCAAGAGCATAAAATATTACTCATTTAGGTGAAGGCCAAGGAAATAAATATTACTAATTTGACTTGTGAGAATGAAAAGTTGAAGGGAAAATGTTCCCAGATGAAAGATGATTGTGTTAAAGCCAAAAAAGAGAATGATATGCTTAGAGGGTATATTCAGACATTGAAAAAAAAGTTGAATAAACAAGGGGATCACATTACAGCACTCATAAAAAGAGCATAGGGAGCTATCCTATCAAGCATGGTTTAGCAAAAGAGAAAGTTTGGAAAAGCAAAGATAGATAGAACATCTTGTAACCTAGATAAGTAAGGCAGTGATCAAGGTAAGAGAGATGGTTGAAGAGGCTGAGACATTGAAACAATGGTTACATCAACAAGAGAATATGAACAATGTCTATTGAACTTCATTAAAGAGGCTAAGGACCAATATGAGTAAATTAAATATTTTTACAAATGGAGAATAGTAGACTTAGTATAAAGCAAACTTTAGTGGAATAAATGAAAGTTCACTTTTGTTGAAATCTCTTTAAAAGGGTAAGTATTTTTTTATCTCTTTTTCATGCATTGCATTCATTCATTCATAATTAAAATTTTAATCATGTTAGTTCATAATAAGACCATTATTTTAAGGTTCTGGTACATAAGGTTTAAAGATAATTCAACATCAGTACAATATTTAAGCTCAAGCTAGAAGAATGAAATAAGATAATGCAAGCTATTTTGAGAAATTGCAAAGAGCTCAAGAGGAAATCAAGAGAGAATTAAGCAAAATTCTTGAAGTTTTGGGTAGGCTAAATAAAAGAAAAGTGGCAAAAGAAGACATCTCGTATGAAGTTACTGATCCACTATATCCTTTGAGTTATGGCTTATACTCAACCTAATCTACTCAAAACTTTCCACCATAACAACCTGTATTTCCAAGTTATACTTATTTAGGAATGCCATTTGCACCCAGCCAAGGGAATGCTCAAAATTACATCAATCTGCCTTCACTAAAAAGGTAATTGAACAGATCCAAGTTTTCAATTTGGATGATTCAAAAGAGAAATTGAAATTTAAAGTGGCTGAGTTTTTGGAGGACTCTAAAGCAAATCACAAGATGAACATGCTTGAGGAGAGATTGTGAGTTATGGATGGCATTGATCTTTATAGTTTTATGGATGTTGCTAGGCTTTGTCTAGTACTAGATCTGGTGATTACCCAAAGTTTGAGGTATTAGGGTTTGAAAAATATGACATTACAAAATGCCTTATTGCGCATGTTATAATGTATTATCGTAAGATGACAACTTATGCCAGTAATAAGAAATTACTCATGCATGTATTCTAAGATAATTTAGCTAGTTTTATTGTAAGGCGGTATGTTCAATTGGACAAGACCCACTCTCAATCATGGAAAGATTTGACTCACTCTTTAATCAACCAATATCTTCATATCATAAATATGGCTCCTGATAGCCTTTCTTTGCAAAGTATGAGGAAGAATGCGACTAAATCATTTAAAGAATATGTTCAGAGATGGTGGGACATAACTGCTTAGGTCCAACCACTATTAATCAAAAAAGAGAAAATAGTTCTACTTATGAACACTTTAAAATCACCCTATTATGAAAAAATAATAGGGAACGCGATTAAAAATTTTATTGATATAGTGATCATGGTTGAGATTATTGAAAATACCATTAAGAATGGCAAAGTAAAAGGAGGAGAGTCCTCAGTAGCTAAGAGAATGCCCAAAAAAGGAGAGTGAAACTGAAGTTGTAAGTTTCGAGGGGTAAGAATTTAAGAATTACACTCTTTAACCACAACCTATTTACCCTACATACTATCTCACTATAAATAATGCCTCAGCTTTTTATACCAACTTGTTTCACAATTTGCTTATTCACCCATCTATCAACCATTATTCAGACCATCTACCAATACATACCACCCTAATACCCCTCTTATTGCAAAGCCCTCTATGTGCCCATCCAACCCAACAAATGGTCAAAGAAAACCACGAAATAATTGAGAAAAACCCACATTTGATCTCATTCCTTTTACTTATATGAAGTTGTTTTGAGAAATAATAATTTGATTACTTCTTTTTGTATAAAATCATTTAAACCTCTTTATCCCAAGTGATACAATCCTGCAGCTCATTGTGATTACCATTATGAAATTATGGGCTATTCTACTAAAAATTACACTATTTTAAAATACAAGGTGTGAGGTCTAATCAAAGATAGGCTAATTAATTTTGATACCACTGAAAAAATAATGCCTAATGTTAATGGTAATCTATTGCACAATCATACAATAAATGCTTTAAATAAAGACATAGGACATATGAAGAAGAGGGTAGAGGGTAGAAGAGATCAAAATTTTATTCAACCAGTTGTATGATGCTCTATATGAGACTAAAATGGTACAACCAGTGGATCCACTCACTTCCGTGAAAAACGTATCCTAAATTAAAAGTGTAAGTACCATAGTGGGGCTCGAGGCCATTCCATTGAGACTTGCAAACAATTCTAGGAAAAAAGTATAAAAATTGATAGATTCGTATCAAATTGAGCCATATGAAGAAAGAGAAGCCTTGAAAGATGCTGAAGTATCTATGACTAATAAGTTAAAATAGGTGCCAAAACCAATAACCATATATTATGATGAGAAGCCAAAACTAATCATAGACAAGCTTATTCCTAAGTCGGTAACCTTTAAAGTCCTAAGCCCATTCCCTTACAAGGATGAAAAGGCCATATCATAGAGATATGGCTATGAAGTGATAGTCTAAGGGCAAAAGAAGACCACACCTAAGCCAAATGCCTTCAACATAACTAGTGTAGGTGGCATAACCAAAAGTGAAAGATGCTATACTCTAGAGATGCTGAAAAAGGCAAGAAAAGAAAAGGTAACAATAATGGAAAAGTAAGATGAGCCAGAGCTAACTTTAGATAAAGATAATCTAAAGTCTATATTAAAAAAAAAAAGTTTATGAGTTTTTAAAGCTGGTAAAGCATAATGAGTATTCTATGGTTAAGTAGTTAAACAATATGCCAGCTAGAAACTCTTTGTTGTCACTGCTATTAAACTCAGAACCACATTGTAATACCTTGTTAAAGGTGTTAAATTAGGCTTACATGGCATATAATATATCTATGGAGTATATGAACCATTTGATAGAAAATCTAGTGGTAACCACATTATATAGTCTTCAGTGATGATAAGATCCAACTTGAAGGAAAAGAAAGCACAAAGGCTCTGTATATCATTGTAAAATGTAATAGTCATACTATAGCCAAGATCTTTATTGATAATGGCTCGACTATCAATGTTATGCTTATGTTTATTCTAGTAAGGCAACCTATTGATATGTCTCATATAAAAAGTAATTATATGATCGTTCAAGCATTTGATAGGACTAGGTGTGAGGTATTGAGAGATATTGAAATGCCTTTGCAAATTAAGCCTTGCACCTTCAATGTAAAGTTTTAGGTTATGGACATTTCCCCATCCCATAATTGTTTGCTGGGTAGTCCATAGATTCACATGACAGTTGCTGTTCCTCCTCTTTACACCAAAAGATCAAGTTCAATATGGAAAGTCAACTTTTGATCATGGTTAGAAAGGAAAACTTGTTAGTGACTCAACCTATGAATGCTTCTTATGTAAAAGCTGTAAAGGAATCATTGGAGTGTTTTTATTGATTTTTTAAATTTGTCAATACTGTGAGTGAAGGATCTAAATTATATCAACTAGATTTTAGTAAAATCATGATTAGCTAGATTGTTAATAAAGGTTGGTATCCAAGAGCTGGGCTGGGTAAAAATCTATAAGAAATAAAAAAACCTCTAATGATAATAGACAAGAGTGAAAAATTAAGCCTAGGGTACAAATTTGAAGAACAAGAGATGAAAAGGTGTAAGACAACCAAAAAGGAAGAAAGATGGTGAGAAATATGTTGATGGTCATCCTGCATCTATATGAGACTTTTAGGCTAGAAAGATATATGTATCCAGGATCAAAGGAGGATGGTGAAAATGAATTGAGCATGAAAGAAGCTTTAGCTGAGATTTTCATCCAGGTGATAGGAGAAGAAGCCTAGAAGGAAGAGGTGTTGGTCCATCCATGTTGACTAGGCTTTTAACTAAAGAATTAAGTGTCATCAAGATACCTACTATCCTTGATGCCCTTCTAATATGATTATGATTCCCAATTACTTATGCCAAATGTATTGGGATAGTCTTTTGTGTATGGCCTTTTATTAGTTATTATCTCAATAAAAGAATATGAGTATGCATTTTCATTCATTTTTTCTATTCAATTTCATTTTTCTTCCAATCAAAACATTTTGCCAATACTTCCCATTTTACTTAATTTCAGGTCTCTAAATGAATGCAAAGATAATCATAATAACAATCAAGGATTTAATTTTGAAAACTTAATAAATGCTAATAAACTTGACACTATAGATAACTCTGAAGAATACATTTTACCTTCAAATCTAATGAGATTGATTGAATAGAAAAACAAATCTATTGAGTCTTATCAAGAAATCACTGAGATGATAAATTTAAGGGATGATGAGAACAAAAAGAAGGTAAAGATTGGCACATCGCTTCTATCGACTGATAAAGAAAGGTTAAAGAATATGCTTCAAAAATTTATAGATGTGTTTACCTGGTCCTATCAGAATATGCTTAGGTTTAGCATTAAAATAGTGGACCATATACTACTCTTGGAGCCGAATGTAGGCCAATTAAACAAAATTTGAAAAAAATGAAGCCTGAAATACTGTTGAAGATTAAAGAAGAAGTAAAGAAGCAATTTGATGTAGGCTTTTTATAAGTGACCCATATATCCTAAATGGATAACTAATATAGTACTTGTTCCTAAGAAAAATAAAAAAAATACAAATATGTATAGGTTATCGTAATATGAATAAGGCTAGTCTGAAGGATAATTTTTCTCTACCTCATATTGATATATTGGTGGATAATCCAACATTCCAAATTCTTTTTTATAGATGGATTTTTGGGTTATAATCAGATAAAGATGGCCCAAGATGATATGAAGAAAAACCACTTTCGTAACTATGTGGGGTATTTTTTGTTACAAAGTTATGCCCTTTGGATTGAAAAATGCTAGGGCAAACTATCAAAAGGCTATGGTGACATTCTTTTACAACATGATACACAATAAGATTGAGGTGTACGTGGATGACATGATCACAAAATTTCATGGAAGAAAAGACCATGTAGCTAACCTTAGAAAATTGCTTGAGAGGTTAAGGAAATTTCAGCTTAACCTAAATCCATCCAAATGCACATTCAGAGCCAAGTTAGGAAAATTATTAGGCTTCGTGGTTAGTGAAAAGAAAATTAAAATTGACCTAACAAGATACAAACAATCCAAAATTTATCTCCTCCAAGCACATTAAAAGAAGTTTTAAGAATTTTTGGCTGATTGAATTATATATTTTGGTTCATTTCTCAACTTACCTCCAAATGTGATCCTATTTTTAAGCTCATTCAAAATAACAATCCTTAGTAAATGGAATGGAAAATGTTAAGAGTTTTTTAATAAGGTTAAGCAGTACTTGTTAAATCTTATAATACTGGTACCACATATTCCAAAAGAAAATTAATTCTGTATTTGACTATACATAAGAAGTCAATAGGATGCGTGCTAGAACAACAAGATGCGTTGGTAGAAAAAAAAAGTTATTTACTGCTTGAGTAAAAACATTTATGAAATATGAGTCAAGTATTCATCATTAGAGAAAATGTGTTAAGCTTTGGCTTAGGCAACTAAGAGACTCAAGCAATACATGTTTTATCATGCCACTTAGCTTATAACTAAACTGGACCCCATCAAGTACATCTTTGAAAAACTATTAAAAAAGAATTGCAAGATGACAAGTAATACTTTGGAGTATGATATTATGTATGTAAGCCAAAAGGCAATCAAAGAAAGTTTCATAGTAGAGTTTCTTACAGATCGTGCTATTGAAAGCTATTAGCCAATGAAACTTCACTTTTTAAACAAAGAATTAAAGGTCATCTCTTAGTCAGAGGAAGAAAATGATAATGAGAGGTCTTAGAAAATGTACTATGATAAAGCTGTTAATGCCTTGGGGCATGGAATTGGGGTAATTCTGATATCTTTCGAAAGCATTATTATCCTGTTATGACAGTGTTAAACTTTAATTATGCAAATAATGTGATAGAATTATAAGACTTATGTCATAGGTTTATAAGCTACTTTGGATAAAAAAATTAAGGTATTGAAGGTATTTGAGGATTTAGTTTTAGTTATTTGTTAATTGAAAGGAGAATGAGAGATAAGAGATTCAAAACTTATCACATATCATAAGTATCTCAGAGTTATGCAAACATTTTGAGGGAGTTTGATTCGAATATTTATCTCGTGAAGAAAATTAGATTACAAATGCCTTGGCTACTCTGGCTATAATGATTTGGATTGATAACAATACTGAAATTCAACCAATTAAATTAGATGTCAAAGAATGTTGGTACATTACACTAATGTGAAAGAGGAAAAAGATGAAATGCCTTGGTATTATGACATCTTGCAATACTTAAGGAACCAATAATACCTAGATTAGGTAACAAAGAATGATAATAGAGTCTTGAGGAGATTGGCTATGGGTTTCTTTATAGATGAAGGCATCATTTACAAACAAAGCATAGATCAAATGTTATTGCGATGTGTAAATACAGCTGAAGCAACAAAGATTATGAAAGATGTGTATGATGGGGTATATAGGGCACATACCAATAGATATATGATGACAAGACAAATTATGAGAGATGGGTACTACTAGTTAATAATGAAGAGTGACTGCATTGACTATACTAAAAAATATCATAAGTGTCAGATTTATGCCAACAAGATCTATGTTCCACCCATTGCTTTACATGTTTTGGCACCACTTTGTCTTTTTATATAACGCATAGATGCCATTGGTCCCATTAGTCTAAACGCATCAAACAATAATAGATTCATTTTTGTGATGATTAATTATTTCACTAAATGGGTTGAGGTAACTTTTTATGTAAATGTGACACGATCAGTAGTTTGCAAGTTTATAAAGAAAGAAATAATCTGTAAATATGGACTCTCAAAGAGGATCATCTCGAATAATCTAAGAATTTAAATAGTAAGATGATGAAAGATATATGTGCTCAGTTCAAAATTAAATATCATAACTCGGCATTGTATCACCCAAAGATGAATGCGTAGTAGAGGCCATGAATAAGAATATCAAAAAAATTTAGAGAAAATGATAGAGACTTATAAAGATTGGCAAGAAAATTGTATTTTGCTTTACATGCCTATCATACATCAATACACACCTCTACCAAAGCAACCCTATTTTTCTTGGTTTATGGGATGGAGGTTGTGTTGTCAATAAAACTAAAAATCTTATCCTTGAGAGTTTTAAGAGAAATGGGATTAGAGGAGGCTGAATGGATATAAGAGCGCTATGAGCAATTGAACTTTATTAAGGAAAAAAGAATGGTAGCACTATGTCATGATCAATTATATCAGAAAACGATGATGAGAGCTCATGATAAGAAGGTTCGACCTCATTAATTTCAAAAAAGAGAGTTGGTGTTGAAAATAATTCTCCTGAGTCAACATGACAACCAAACAAAATGAACCTTAAATCAGGATGGGCCATATGTAATAAAAAGGGTTTTCTGGGCAGAGCATTAATCTTAATAGAAATTGATGTATATGATCTTCCTAATCCCATAAATTTTGATGCTACGAAAAAGTACTTTGCTTAAAAAAAAAGGAAAGTTTCAATCAAAAACCCAGAAGAGTGGTTTGAACTAAATGAGGGTTTATCTAAATTGAAAACCTATAAAGAAAACTTGGATAAGGAGAGTACAACATCATTTAGAGGTTACACTAACATGAAAGCTAGTATATTTTAAAGAGCTTTGAAGTACTGAGGGTATGGTATGTTAAGTCTTTAAAAAGAATCTAAGATATGCTGTCATGATTATCTGAGTGTTTATCTTAGGGTATTGTTATCCCAAATAGCCATCATTGTTTAGCTTTACCATATCCAGCTGACAAAATTGTCCTAAATAGCCATAATTTGTAATCTAGCTTTTTTTCCAAAAAAAGATTATCTATATCTGACTTTCAACCCTTACCTTTTCTTTTTATTTAAATGTTTTGCAATGAATAGAAGAATTGTATGATTTACATTTTTTATGTCTTGAAATTGAGGTAATTATTGATAATTGAATAATATCATGGAAGATTATGCATTACTTTAGAGAGGTTGAAAGATACAAAGGCAAAAGATGAAACCTTCAAAGCCTAGTAAGGACATTGATTTTGAAAAAAAAAATAATTTTCCCCTAAGAAAGAAGGCGAACACTTAGTTTGAACAATAAAGTTGGTTTTGTTCCCATTACTAGAAACTTGGAGAGTTTGGAATTAAAAATTTTTTGAGAATCTATGTACCACAACTAAAAGTTTATTAATTATCATTTGCATTGCATACATGGCATATAGGGATATCTATTCTGTTTATCTAAAGTAAGGATGTCACAAGATCCAACATGGAGAATACAAATACAATGATGGAGAAGACATTTTCTAAGGTAAGATTTTTTATCTTCAAATAAAAAGTTTTTCAAAATCTTTGAACCTCTGATTAGATGAACCCATTTTCTATTCATTGAGCCTCTAGTTAAAGGATTCTTATTTTAAAGTTATTGAACCTCTATATAGAGGAGTTTATTTCCTATTCTAAAGTTGTTTAGCCTCTATATAGAAAAGCCTATTCCCTATTCTAAAGTTGTTTAGCTTCTGTATAGATGAACTCATTTCTTATTTTAAAGTTGTTTAGCCTTTGTATAGAAAAGCCTATTTCGTAATGTAAAGTTGTTTAGACTTTGTATAGAGGGGCCCATTTTGTAACTTATATTTGTTTGCCTCTGTATATAGGAGTTTTTTGGAGTTTTTTTAAGCCTTATGCTTCTATTTAGGGGAATTCTTTAAAACTTTTTTGAAAAATTGCATGCCTTTGTTTAGAGGATTCTTTTAAAATTGCTTGAAGTTGAATTGGACTCAATGGTTGTCTATATCTTTGCCTCATTCCTATTTTATATAAAAATGCAAAAAGGGACAACTATAGACACCTCATTTCATCCAACGCCCATAATTGAACTTCAGTTTAGGCAATTTGGGCTCTCGAGGTGTCTATTGGCCCTTTGAAATATTTATTGGGTTTCAGATTAATTTATGTAATTAGCATTATATGCACTCGACTTTGGCCCAGCAATTGTGTACCCATTTTTTTTTTTTTATTTATTTTACTTTAATTGAATATAAAAAATAAAGAAACAAAATTAAAAAATGTTTGGGGATTTTATCTAGAAATCCTAGCTGCATAAAATTGGAAATGAAATCAAAAGGAAAACATTGACCACAATCGAATCAAAATCCAAAATCACGCCATGATTGAATCTGTTCTTAAATGAAGAACCCTAAAAATTTTGACTAAAAGCCTTATAAATTGTTTTAAGGCAAACAAAAAATGAGGGATACAGAAAAAAGATGCCAAAAAAAAATTGCTTAGCAAATTAAAGGGTTTAAGGTTCTAAGTGGTTGGGTTTGAATTGGTTTTTGAGCTGGAATTGGTGTTTGCTATTTTGTTTCGATTCAATTTCAGTTAGGTTTTATCTTAAGGAATTTTTTTTAGGGTTCAATTTTTTGAAAAAAAGGTTTGTTAGGGTTTATGGAAATTTTTTGGGTTTTTAGAAATTTCTTTGAATTTTTCGATGAAAAGTTGAAGATTTCGATGGTCAAAAACTAGAAATCTTCTCGTTTTATGGAAAACACAATTGTATTTTGGGTTTTGGGGATTTTTCCAATTGAAGGGATACAGAGAGAAGCACGAGAAAAAAAAAGGAAAAAAGATAGGGGAAAAGAAATCTAAGAGGAAAAAGGCAATTTTTTGCTTTTATGTCATAGCCCAAATGACATCCTTCTGTTTAAAAGGAGTTCCCAAGTTCACGTGATTTACCATATTGCAACCTAGAACCCAAGTGACCTAATTCTGACCCACTTCCCATATCTTGCCTTGAGTCAAGCTGAACGAAAGCTAAACCATACAAGCTAAGCCATTTGAACCAATTTTTGAGCCTAAAGCAAAGTTGCATAGCCCAATCGCCTAGCTGAGCCGACTTCAGGTATTTTTATTTTACTTTTATTTAAATATTTTATTTATTTATTTATCTATTATTTTTTAAATATATTTTTATAAAAACATACTTAACTAAAAGCCTTACCAACATATTGGAAGGCAATTATTTAAAAAAAAAAGATTTTACTAACATATTGAAAAACCTTATAACATTTTTTATTTCAAAAAAAATAAAAAGCCTTACCAACAGATTGAATGGCTAATATTTTATTTCTAAAATAAGATTTTACCAACATATTAAAAAGTCTTATGTTTTTAAAAAATCAAGTTAAAAAAAATAAAATAATAAAATAATATTTTTTATCTTTTTGCATAAAATTTTAGCAACAGATTATGGGATAATTTTCAACAGAAAGTCTTATCAACAGATTAAAAGATATTTTTGACTATAAACTCGGTTTATAGATATTTATTTTTGAAAGTAAAATTAAATGAATTCGATGACAGAGTCTTTTCAAAATGTAATAAATAGTCTTTTTGAATATTCTTAAGGTGATGAAATATTCTTAAATGATTACCAACATATTGGAGTAATTTAAGAAAAATTTTCAATATTAAGTTATTTGGTAAATTTTAAACATGTTTTAAGGCTTGGATAACTTAAAATTAAGCTAGTACCATTTTTTGGATGGGTTTTATAAGGGTGTTATAACCTTCTTAATGTATAATCGTACTCTCGAATCTAAATTTTGGTTTTATAGATTTGAATATACTATTTAAAAATACCTAAGTTAATTTTGAGACTCCTTTTTAAATGGGATATATTCAGTTGGGTGGTCGATTACACCTCAATAAAAAATATTAGTGGTGACTTTTTAAGTCTATATTTAGCGGTAGGTCCTTAAATCTATACGTTATGATATAAACTAGAACCTATTTGTTTTAGGGACCTTTAGTTTACACTTAGGACAACCTTAATGAGGAATAGATTCACATAGATAGCCAATCACACCTAAGTAAAAAGATTAGTGGTGATTTCATGATTTTTTATGTCTAATGGGTAGGTTCCCCCAACCTAAACATTATGACAGTTTGGTGACTTCACTAAGGACATTAGAAGTCAAGCTATTAGTTAATTATGGGTTATCTTAAGTCTTACTTTAATAGTTTTTATTATGTAATTATTTTTGTGGATTGATTTATTTTTGATTATTTCTTATTTGTTTGTTTTATAGATATTATTTTTTATTCACACCTATCTATTTGATTACTCAGTATGTCTTTTTACACACACCACACTTGCATTCATGCAAAAGTTCTATACCTGGGCTTTATCCTTTATTAGGGGGGAGCAAGTACTTACACTTTTGTGAGGTGATAACTTTCATGTGAGATAGCAAAAATTCTCACTCAAATTGAACCCTTTTTATTTGAGCTTATAATGGTGGGTGAATATTGGGGTGCCTTACTAGTCTATAATGGATGATGATGTAAGAAATAATTTGGGAGCTTTTAGATTATCAAGCCTGTAAACCTAGCATGTACATGAACCCTAAGGATCCAAACCTAGGATAGAGCCCTGTCCTCCCTTTCATTAGAAAAAATCTAAATAGGACACATGATATGACAATTATTATTCTTGTAAATTTATTATCCTTTGTATATATTTTTGCATACTAACCTTTTATATTGTTCCTTGTATATATTACGTTATTCCTTATATATATATATATATTATATTAACTAACTCTTTTTTTCTCTACTTTATTGTACATGTATGCATCATTAAATTTATCATAAAAAGTGATTGCCATAAAACAATTTTAACAAAAACAATCCTAATTATATCCATGGAGAGCCTATCAAAGTTTCTTATGTGCCTGAGAATGAAGTTTGAGGAATCTAAGCTTAAAGGAGGTGATGGCTTGCTAGCCAATTATGTAATCACTCTGCCCGTCAAAATCCATCTCAATCTCAAACAAAATGATCTTATTGATTTGATTAGTATTTGGAACCAATGAGGTGTCACTGCCAATGAGGCCTTCTAAAATGATCTTATTGATTTGATTAGTATTTAGGGATCTAGCATTACTTCTTTCAATCCCTATTAATGATCAACTTATTAGGGCTATGGTTCAGTTTTGGGATTCTTCATATCATTACTTTATGTTCAATAAAGTTGATATGATGCTAACTATTGAAGAATATTCAACTCTTCTTTGCTTGAATCTCCCTAATCTTAATAAGGTATATTGGAAAAATAAAAAGACTAATTACCAAAAAAAGCTTATTCAAATAATGGCTGTAGATGTCTAAACTGTTGATACTTGGGTAAAAGGAAAAAGTGAAAGTATTGGTATTCCTTGGTCCATTTTTCATGACTTTATATATAAGTATTTTGGCACTAAAAGAAGAATAAATTTGATGGCTCTGGCTCTATGTAGGATGATGGTATTTTCAAAAGTAATTGGTTATATTGATGTTGTAGTGGTTGATTTATTTGATCAACTTGGTTACCAAATCAACTTTGTTCCTTCAATTTTGGTTGAAGCTATTAGATCTTTGAATCATTGTTGCCAAAATGGAAAAAGGCATTTTACTGGATGTGTTCAATTGTTAACCATTTGGATGACAAGTCATATAAAAAATAATGGTGATAAATTTTGCAAGCCATATTTCACTACAAGCACTCCCATTAAAAAATTATGTGAAAATGAATGGCCTACACAAAAATCCAAGAAAGTACAGATCTTATTTCTGTGCAAGCTTACTAGCTAAGATGTGATATGAAGAGCTCTTTGCATTCCTTATAGACCAATGTTTTATGATTGTGAAAATAAGCTTCGGGTTTTTTTCTTAAGCCTTTAGTGTGCAATGAATTGTTCTCCCATCATGATGCAAAAACAATGTGGCTATGAACAGTTTATCCCAACCATTTTCGGACTTAGTAAAATGGAGTTCTCATACACTAAAATTGATGCCTCCATAAAAATAGCCAAAGCCCTATAAGCTTGGAATTTGCCTCAAAGGAAAAATAGGAGGAGATGTTCAAATGAGATTACCCTTAAGTACTTTGTATGGCACATTAGGCAAGGTAAAAACATTACATTCCCTGAAGAAACAATTCCAGATGGCCCAATGAAATCACCACCTTTTGATCCCCTAAAAAAGAAAGCTTCAAGTTGAAAAAGATGAATTGGAGCTTGAAAAAAAAAAGGCTAAAAAGGAGTTAGAGGGAAGAATGGACAAAAATATTTAAGCATTCAGATAAGAAAAGGGATGAGTGGAAAAGTCTTTTTTTTTTTAATCTCAACATCACGCAGTCATCCACCAATCATGAGTTAGCCCAACGTTTGAAGGAAAATGGACAATTACAAGCAAATATGCAAAAAAAAAAAAAAAAACACTCACCGAAGCACAAACACACATCCAAATGCTTAATAGGGTATTGGACAAAATTGGAACACCAATGGGTACTGTTAGTGAAGAATGTGAGCAAGCAAATAAGGTAAATGTGAGAAAGTATAACCAGTTGGAATACCTACTCATCATGACTACTTTCAAAACTAAAGACATAGTAAAAAAAGTTGAAAAATAGAAGACAAAGGTGCCACCAGTGGGAACACATGGTTAGAAGCTACTAGATTTCCTTAATGAAGTGCAGTGCCAATATCGATAAATTAAATATTATTTTTCATAATAAATTTTAGACTTTTCATGGATGTAATATTGAATTTGATAAAAAATAACTTTCAATTCAATAAAGATTTTCTTTGTTAACAATTGTTATGTGATAAATCCTCCTTATTGCATTCATGCATTCATACATAAACATTTTTGCAAAATGCATGAGAATAAGTCATCTTAATTCTTAAAAATTGTAGTAAATCAAGGTTCAAGAATAGCTCAATCTTTAAAAAATTTAAGGTTCTACAACACTAGATATCAGGCAAAAATCATGGAAGAAAAAAACACTATTCACCTCAAAAGCTAAAAAAAATATAAGAAGAACTGAAGGGGCAGTTGGAAACTATTACTAAATTGTTAAAAACCATGAGCAAGGGAAAAGAAGTGGTGAAAAATATGGTGATACAAAATGAGATTGATCCCTTATATCCCACTAGTTTTGGCCTATATTCAGTACATGCATATTAAGAGACTTAGCACAAAATGCCATTCACTGTAAACTATCTTTATATGCAGATTGACATGTTAACAATTGCTACTTTTACTCTTTTTACCTTTGTTCTTGACATCAAGACATTTGATCCTACAAAATTTTCAAATCTTAATGATTCCAATGAGTAAGAAAAGCTAAAGATTAGCCTTATTAAAACTAAAAAAAGCTTTGAAACTCAAAATATAGATATTATTGAAGAAAGGCTTAGAACTATCAAAAGGATAAAATTCTATGGGTTAATGGATGCTGCTGGATTCTATTTGGTCCCTAAAGTAGTAATTCCACCAAAGTTTAAAGTGTCTGAGTTTAAAAAGTATGATTGGATCAAATGCCTTATTAGACATGTTATGATATATTGTCGCAAGATGGACGCATACATTTATAATGAAAAGTTGTTCATTCATGTTTTTCAAGACAATCAAAGCTTAAAGTGTCTGAGTTTAAAAAGTATGATTGGATCAAATGCCCTATTAGACATGTTACGATATATTATCGCAAGATGGACGCATACATTTATAATGAAAAGTTGTTCATTCATGTTTTTCAAGACAATCAAAGCTTAAAGTGTCTGAGTTTAAAAAGTATGATTGGATCAAATGCCCTATTAGACATGTTACGATATATTGTCGCAAGATGGATGCATACATTTATAATGAAAAGTTGTTCATCCATGTTTTTCAAGACAATCTTACCGGTTCAACTACTATGTGGTATGTGTAACTAGATAGATCTTGTGTTCATGGATGAAGAAAATGTGCAAGGGCTTTCATTACACAATATAAGCATATTATAGACATAATGGTAGATTGTATGTCTCCAAAGCATGAAGAAAAAGGCAAGTGAGAGTTTCAACGAATATGCTCAAAGGTGAAGGGATATGGCTGCCCTAGTGTAACAACCTTCATTGAACAAAAAAAAATCATAGTTATATTTTCAATTCTTTTAAGGTTCCCTACTATGTGAAAATTATTGGCAATGCCACCAAGAATTTTACTAATATAGTAATTTATGGGAAAATCATTGAAAATGCTATCAAGAATGAAAAGCTATAAGGGAATGAAATGTTTAGTGCAAAAAAAAAAAAGAGACTAATGCTCAAGCTATATTTCATGAAGGGCCTTAATTCAAAGGGTACCCTTAATGTCCTCCATACCTCATGTACAAAAACCTTTACCATTCCACCCATAACATTTCACCAAACACCTATCCTTATCATCTCGCACCATCTGTTTATCAGCCTAGTTTCTAACCTATAACCCTTATGCATGGCTCTGCCCCTTTTTTCCATTATTCAACCAAATGCACAAGCCAACTATTCTAAAGGGCCACGAGTTACACAAGAAAAGATCTAGATTCATCACATCCCTATGACCTACATTGAGCTAAATGCACAAGCCAATTATTCTAGAGGGCCACTTTATAGCATTTATCCATTTAGCATATTTGAGGCCTCCATACCCTAAATGGTATAATGCTAATGCTAAATGTGATTACCATATTGGAAATATAGGTCACTTAACAAAAAATTACCCTAGTTTGAAATACAAGGTGGAACAACTTATTAAGTAGGGTGTGTTGAATTTCGATGCCTCTTGGAAGCCAAAATAGGAATCTTCTATCAAATCATGTCGGAATAATTAATGTTATAAATGGTGATAAAGCTTGCCATATTAAAGGAAGTGTTGATGATGTTAGGACTCTATTGGAACAAGTCTTTAAAGCTTTAATGAAGGCGTACATGTTTCATCCAGTATCTCTAAGTCATAAATATCATTGTGACAAGATAGATCTAAATCAATCTTACAAATATCATAAAAAGATCTTAGGGCATTTGATCCAGTATTGTGATATTTTTTGTCAAGAGCTACAAAAGATGATAGATGCCTTTCGAATTGAGTTTTTTTAAAAAAGTTGAAGAAGCTATAGTGAATACAATAAGGGAAAAAGAAAAACCTTACAAAGCTTAGGTCAAACCACTCATAATCTACTATCAGCCAATTTAAAATCAAGAGAAACCTACTCCAAAACCAATCTTAACAATCAAAGTCTCAAGTCTTTTTTTCATATCAAAGTATCAAAGTTATGTCATGGAAATACAATTATGATGGGGTGACTCAAAGATTGTGTGATAATCAAACTATAGCTGATTCTACAAATATAACTAGAATAGGGGGCATGAGCAAGAATGGACAATGTTATTCACTAAAAGTGGTAGATAAGGCTAAAAATGAGAAGAAAATAGCTGATCTTAAGATGTGAACTTGAAAATGAAAAATTAATCATTCTCTATCTTGATGATATCTTTTGTTTTGGAAGATACATGTATCCTAAGTCATTTCAAGTTGTTAATAAAGATGCTACATGGAATTTGGGAAAAACCTTTTTTGGGCTTTCAATTGTGATAGTGAATGATGAAACTACTAAAAGTTAAAAATAGAAGCCATTTGTATATCTTATCCTAGCAGGTAATGAAGTGAAAAATTGAACGATGATGAAGTTACCTGATATCCTTGAACCTCTGAAAAAGTAATGTATGGAATCAAACCCTAACTATTTAAACCCAAGTATTTGGGGTATTTTCTATATATGGGCTAATTTACTAATTATTCCAATAAAACAATTTGCATACTGCATTATCATTACATTTTCTTTTTCAATTTTTTATTCTTTCATTGTTTTGCGCATACACTTGCCTTCATCCTTCTATTGCACCCACCTCATATTCTAAATAATTAATGTTCAAACAATCATGATAACAACTTAGGATTCAATTTTGAAAGCATTATTCTTGTTGATACGATTGATAAATTGAGATTCTTAATCTATTAGGATTACTGAACTTAAAGAGGATAGATTTCATGAAATGACAAAGAAGTTTTGATTATTGAAAAATGAAAAAAAAGCAATATGTGATTTTCTATAATGATTCATTTACAAGTTTGCTCTTAGTCAATAAATATTTTTCATTGAGAGTATTTATATTTGATATTAGAAATGGCCATATTTCTTTTACCTTTCACAAAAGAAATAAACTTATCCATTTGCTACCCATTTAAGCTTATTGAATTTTTTTTTAGAACAAACCCTAACCATGGATCACATTCACACTTGGAGGCAAAAGTGGAAAAGTTTGTTCACAAAAAAAAAAGATCCTTAATGATTTCAAAGGCAAAGCCTTTTTGTGCTTAGATCTTTTTAAAAAATGATGAAAGGTGCAAAAAAAAGTATGATGAAAAAAAGAGAATGAAAAGAAAGAAAAAAATAATTGATGAGGCAAAATGTCAAAGTGTTCTACATGAAAAGAAATGATTCTTGGTTCATAACCCTTCAAATATATTTTGAACTTATTTTATCTATTTCTTTCATAACCTCTCACCTTAGCCTACGATACATCCCTTAAAGAGTCCATTTTGATTGAATGAGAATACTTGAATTAAAGAATCATGAATTGAACTAAGGCAGACTTATAATGAAATTGTTTGAGATTTTGATCAAAATGTCAATCGTGGATCAAAAAAAATGAAAGTGAGAAGAAAAAATAAGAAAAAGATGTACAAAGAAAAAAGAAAAAAAGTAAAAGAGAAAAAAAAAGACTCAAAATGAAAACCCAACAATGGTAGTTTGAGTCAAAATGAGGTATCTAAGTTGAAAACTTAAAAATGAGGCTTAGATGTAAGGATGGAATAGCATCACAAAAGTCTCAGCACATAGGGGCAAAATCGGTCCGATAAAGCTCGTCATGATTAAAAATGTTGATGGAATAGACTTTGAGAAAAAAATTTTGGATTATTTGCTTAGGATTGTTGGAACATTCATTATTTGGATATTTTATTACCCATTCAATTATTGATTAGCCACTGTCTTTTTCTTTCTTGGATATCTGGTATTTATTCAGTTATTGATTGATTATTGTTTTTTGTTTACCAAATCTATTTTTTTCAATAAATATCTTTTTGACATTTCACATTGCCTTATTTCTCTTCATTTTGATTGAGGAAATACATGATTGCATTGTATTTGTTGTGATATTGTAATAATAATAAGTAAATGAAAATTCATAAAATAGCTCTATATTGCTTTAGAAAAAGGAAATGAGTAGTAAGGGTAATAAAAAAGCCTAAAGGAATGTTAATCCCCAGTAATTCAAAATAAAATATTTGAAGTGGATGAGATTACTTGATAGTGCATGATATCCCATGTGGATCATGCATGATAACCCATGTTGATAAAAAAATCTTTGAATTGGGATGATAAAATGGATGAGATTACTTGATAGGGCATGATAGCTCATGTTAAAAATCACAAGTGTTGAAGAGTTAAAAAAAAGTAAAAAGATAAATCAAGAGCTTTGAGAACCTTATAATTTATCACAATTGAAAAGATAAATGAATTGCATGGCATGTATTGCATTTTTCCACATGCATTACACTCATGCATCACACTGAGAACATTACATTCATTTCATGCATCATGCATGTTTGAAAGAAAAAAAAAAGAAAACTAAGGATTGAATCATGAAATTGAAGTGAATCTTGTAAAATCTTTTCATTCATTGCTTGCATTCATTGCATACATTTGAAAAGTAGAAAGCAAAGTAGATGTTGAAATGTTTTTGAAGAGACATTGGAATGCGATCAATGATGGTTTAGATAAGATGCAGAGACTCAATTTAAGGTAAATTTTTTTTTAAGTTTTAATTCCTCTATTAGGGAGGAGCTTTGTCGAAGGTAAAAATGATCTATAAGACTTTAAGGCGTGATCTTGAAAACCAGATATCTCATTTTATTTTTTAAAGTTTTAAAGCCTTAGTTGTGGGAGCAGTTTTTAAGTTCAACTTCATATGGGATTTTTTTTCAAAGTTTCAAAGCCTCAGTTATGATGGAGCATTTTATTTTTCCAAAATTTCAAAACTTCAATTATGGATGAGCATTTTATTTTATTTTTTTAAGTTTCAAAGTCTTAGTTGTGAGAGACCATTTTGTTTTTCAAAGTTTCAAAACCTCAGTTGTGGCAAAGCATTTTATTTTTTGAAAGTTTCAAAGCTTCAGTTGTTGGGGAGCATTTTATTTTCTTCAAAGTTTCAAAGCCTCAGTTATGGGGGAGCATTTTATTTTTTTGAAGTTTCAAAGCCTTAGTTATATGAGAGCATTCTATTTTCAAAACCTCAGTTATATTGGAGCATTTATTTTTCAATTGTGGGGGAGCATTTATTTTTCAAAAGTTAAAGCCTCGGTGGATGAGTACTTTATTTTTCAAAAAAAAAAAAAGAGAAAAGCTGAAACGTAGATGGTGAAGTATTTTATTTTTCAAAAGTTTTCAAGTTTCAGATGTGGGGTAGCTTTTGCAACTTTTTTTATTTTTTCTTTAAACCAGAACAAAATGGATGTATTTTGTTTTTGTACAATTTTGTTTTCACAAAAAATGTAGAAAAAGGAGTAGCTATAAGCACCCTATTTTGTCCAAAGATTTTCTTGAAATTCATTAGGTTTCAAATATTGGGCCATAATTCAAAAGTTTTGGACTCGAGAGTTAAAAGCCCAAAAATCTTAAATTTAATTTTGATTTTGTTTTTACTTTTAATTTTCTAAAAAAATGAGAAAAAGTAAAAAAAAAAAAAACAAATGAATTGTTTTTTGGAAGATTTTGAATTATGATTTTGTGAAACTTAATAATGGATTAATTTAGGAAAATTTGATTCTCAATTCAATGAAAAAAGGAAAGATTGCATAAAAATCGAATCTTAGGAGATTTTTATAGATTAGATAGAATTTCATAATTTCCTAGTTTAAAGGTATTGAATCCCTACAAAAGAGATCCAATCTGTGAATCACGGAGTTGGATAGTAACATATCAAGATCAACCAAAGGCCCATTGAAAAGCACAAAGAAGAAGTATTAAGCAAGAACAAGCATCAAGCAGCAAGCAAATTTCTTAGAAAGATTTCAACTTTATTTTTAGGTATTCTTTAGACTAGGAACAAGTAAAAGAAAAAATGAGTTGCTCATTGGCAGCGATAATTTGTGGTGGAGCTTGGGGTTTATTAAGAGAAAAGCTATAGAGAAAATGAAAAAAAAATGAGAAAAAGAAGCTGCTTAAAAACACAACACTTTGCTTGAAAAAAAAAAAGCAACACTCTGAAAGTTTAATCAAAAGAGGAAATCTAAAAAAAGGCGAGGGTCCAACAATTAGCACTTGGCCCATTTAGTGGAAGCCTAACTCAAGTTTCAAGACTTGAACCAAGTTAAGATTTAAACTGACCAAGCTAATAATAGGCTCATGCATTACCTAAGCCCAATTTTGGTAATTTTTTTTCTTTATTTCAATTTTGTCATTTTATTTTTATCTTTAAAATAAAAAAATTTGATAAGATATTTTATAGTTTGTATGTTTTATTTATAATTTTATTTGAATGATTTTTTAGTTATTTTTGCATGATATTTATTTGCATTATTTATTTTTAAATGAATTTAATTTAATTGCATGTTTTTGCATGGATTATATATATATATATATATTTGCATGAGTTTGATTATTTGCATGATTATTAATATTTTATTTGTGTGATTTTTTTTTTGCATGATTAATTATTGTTTGCATGATATTTTAATATTATTGCATGATAATTTATATTATATTTGCATGTTTAATCTATTTACATGATGATTTTTGTATAATTTTTTATATTATTACATGATATTTTATATTATTGTTTGATATTTTTGCATTGATATTTTGGTGTGATCTTGGTATGATTATATATTTAATTTCATGTTTATTTGCATGATTTATATTATTATTTATATGATTATACATTTAATTGGATGTCTATTTGCATGATTTATACTGTTAATTACATGATTATATATTTAATTTCATATCTATTTGCATGATTATTTATTTCTTTGTGTGATTGTATGATTATTAATATATATTTATTTGCATGGTTATTTATTTATTTATTATTACTGTTGCATGATTTTATATTTATTGTATAATATGATATTATATGTTATTGCATGATTAATATTACATTTGAATGATATCTAATTGCATGTGCGCATAATTGTATGATTATATTTAATTACATAATTACTAATATATTGTGTTATTATATTTGATTTTATATTTGTATGGTTATTAATATATTTGCATGGTATTTTATATTATTGCATGATAATATATTTGCATGATATTATATATTTACATGATTATTATTATTATTGTATGATAATTAATATATTTGTATGACATTCTTGCATAAATATTTTAGCATGATCTAGGCTTGATATTATTACATTATATTTGGTATGATTTATAATATATTTGCATAATAATTTTTGTACAATATGATTTTTAATATTTATTGTACGATTGTTTGATATTTTGATAAAATTTTTGTATAACCATATTTTGTAAATAAATAAAAAGATTGAAATTGATTTATTTATATTATAAAAACCATATTTGATAAGGCTTAAATAAAGTAATATACAGTTAATTTGATACCAATTTTGGGTGTAAAAGGATATTAATACATTTTTTTCACATAACTGCTCTTAAACCTTTATTCTATTTACGTAAACCAGAACTTATTTTTTTAAGGACTTTTAAATTACACTTAGGATAATCTCAAAGAAAATAAATTTAGATAGGTGATCAATCACATTTAAGTAAAAAAAATTGATAATGATTCTATAATTTTTTATGTTTAATGGGTAGATTCTCCCTGCCTAAACGTTATGACGGTACATTATCCTTCTGCATCAGCTTAGCAACTATAAGTGGCATTTTACCAGCTTTTGCATTTGCTCGAAGAAGTGAATACTGACATGGCCAGCGTTCCGAAGAATAACTAACAACTTCTCCACCTCTTCAGTACCACATAGCTCCCTGAGTTTCTTAAATACTTCTCCAACCAACCTGTCATTTGGATTCCACTTTTTACACTATCAACAGCTTGCTTAAAACAATCTAATACTTTTTTCCATTTGGTGCTTCTTTAAATAAACCCATGTAAGAAGTTCCCAAGTAGTGTAACAAGGTGAAATACACTTCTGCACGATTGCGTGATAAAAGTTTTCAGCAATTTCCATTCGGTCTCCATTGATGTAAGCGGCAAGGAGTATGTTTGGGACTGCAGCGTCACCACTACGAGAAACAGACTCCCACTCTTTGTAGAGTTTCTTCAACATCCCCAAGTTTCACAAGTGAAGATATCATACATGTTTACTCAGCATCATTCATTTTGCGGAAGCTTGATTTCATCTTCTTCCAGATTCCCTGTGCCCCGTCTTTGTCCCCCATGCATGTTCGTAAGCAAAATGAGAAGGGAGGGATAAACAACTTGATTTTTCCGAGTAGACTTAGTCTCCATTTCCTTCAAAGTAGATGTTGCCTTACCAAATTGTTTTCCTCTTATCTACAGATTGGTCAATGTACTACATGTTACACAGTCAGACTCTTTTTTCGCATTCTTTAGCTCAATAATGATTTTTCCTGCAGTTTCAATGTTACTTTGGGAGCCACAAAACAAACAACAATAAATTATAAAGTAACGATATCTGGTGAAGCATTTTTCTTTAATTCCTTCACCATTCCAGGAACCTTTGTCGTTGCCCTTCTGAGATGTATAGAGAGCATGTGGTTGTAAGGAAGGGGAAACTTTACAAAACCATCTGACATTTTCTCCATCAAAGCCTCTGATTTAGCTGACAACTTGTTCTGGACATATGTGCGGAGAAGGGCTGTACATGTGGCTTGACCTCTCATCTTTTCAGAAAGGTCTTCGACGTTTTGTCCGCACTAGCCTAACCACGTACTTTTGTGATCAAGTCCAAGTGAATGGCATAGTAACCAGGTAAAAGCTAGATATCTTGCTGCAATCTCATCCATTCGCATATCTACAATAAATAACCATGGTGACATAAAGCCGGCCAGATTTTGAATATAAACATTTCCAAGCAATTCTATATACCCAGTTTCAATAAGCAATAATTATTCTCTAAACGGATTGGTTCCTCATCTCACAATGGGAGCAAAGGTGATGAATAAAATATAGTTTTAGAAACAATCATGTTCTCATTAACCAGAATATGAGCAGCATTTCAGAATCAAGCCTAGTTTCCAAACAGAAATTACAAAATTTAGTGCAAAATTCCGAGGCCATATAAGCATCAATAAGAATAATGGGCATGCTTATAGCTCTTGAGCTTGCAAAGCTCTCGAATGACTCTATTGAGCTCTTACTTACGGACAGTATGACTTTCCTCTTTCCATTTCAGTACTGTAACCACAGCGCTACGTTTCGGATACACGAGGCCTATAAGCCTCCACCCCAGCGTATCTCGGCCACCTCCACCACCAACCCCGCTTTTCGAGGCGCCGTCGATAGTTTGTACTGCTTTCTTCTACGCAACCGCTGCCGCTTCCGTCAAGAGAAAACGCGCTGCAGAGAAAGACGAGCGAACGTAGCGCACCAACGTTGTCCTAGTTTAATTAAATTGGTAAGTCATCAATGAGGGTTTACGAAAGAAGAGTTAGAGAAGCCAGACTAAAACGACACCGACCTCTAACACGCAATTCTGTATTATATGGGCTTTCAAAGGTCCAGTAGGCTCAAAGAGACCCAACCGACAGGAGCCACTAGTCCGTTAACGAAGGCGAGTACACACACTTTCGATACACGTAACTACACTCGGGCTATTTTCTCGGATGTCTGGCTTCAAACTTTAACGCATCCCTCAAAAAAGTCATTTTTTTTTAAATCTAATTATTTTTATTTAATAATCGATATATTCTAACCTGGAATTTAAACAAAATATATTTATTTTTTCATATAATAAAATTTAAAAATAATTAAAATTCTTAATAAAATGTCTTTTGGTTTATATGAAATATTTTACTTTTTTTCATATGGGCTTAAAATTAAAAAAATATAATAAGATGATAAAATTGTATAAAAAATAGAATCATAAATATAAAACTTCAATTTTTTTTTTGAAACGAAAAAATTTAAGGATAAATAAATTATTTAATTTTTTATATTAAAGTAAGATATATCGTATCTGATAACTTAATATAAATAATTTTATATTGTACATTCGAGATTATCTTAACAAATGATCATCGATAAGATTCAAATTCAAAAATTTTTTATAAAAAAAAAAGCTTTAACCAATTAAATTAACTATTTATTGGTATAAAACTTCAATTTAATACATTGATAAATTTAACTATTTTTCCGTAATATTATTATATTCCCACTTAGAAATTTGGTAGAATCCAGTCTCTTTCTCTCTTTTCTACTACAGTCAAGCACAGGCAGGTGGGAATCATGTAATTAACTAGTGTATATAGAGTTAAGAAATCTTGTTTTTAATCATTTGTAGAGAAATCACATAATTATGAAGTCAAAGATACTTTTGTTAAGCAGGTGGGAAACATGGACGGTTGTGATTCCTCGAAGCAATAATATGCAGTTGACGTTAACAAACTATGATCAACCTATATGAGTAGGCCCTGTCTATAACCAAACCTATATATATTTACTAGATATTTATTAGAAGGACGCTCAAAATGTTTCTAAGATACTGTAAGTGGAATGGGAGAGCTGGATATCCAGAATCTAATGATAACAGATTTAGATGGCGTGGGTCCTGTTTATGGTACACTCTTGGATCAACACTCTGAACATCCCATTTCCGCACTTGCAAACCTTTGAGAAGCGAGCCACCAGGTGAGCTCTGCCCTTCCCTAACGTCCCTTATCCCTGCTTCTACTCTCTCAGGAGACGTCTGATTTCGATCCATTCGTAAATTTATTTTTTTAATTTTGTTGATTTTTACGTTTGGTTTAGATTAATTTAATTATTAAAAAATTAATAAATTTTTAGTAGTATCTAAAATTTTGAAATAAAAAATTCGCATTTTTTATGATATTTTAAGATTTAAAAAAATTATTTTATTTTTAAATTTATTTAAATAAAAAATTATAAAATAATAATAATTTTTTAAAAAATATGTCTGAAAATAATTATAAGTTTTTGTTAAATTTTTTTATTATAATTAACGATGTTTGCTATAAAAAAATACTTTAAATAAACTATTATTTAAGATATTTTTTCTTACAATCATCTTAATTGTCTCATGGATATTTTTAGATTCTCTTTCTCTTCCTTGCTTTATATTTAACAAAAATAATATAAACTCATTATTTATTAATGCTTAATTTAACATTGTGACATCCTAATCCAATTTCTTTTTATAATTAAATATGTAATTTAATTTAAATAATTCATTAATTTTTTTAAAAAAATAAATTTTCGTGAGATTCGAATTTAATGCTTGTAATTTTTTGTGACCATTATAAATAAAATTAATTTTCATAATCAAACAAATATGACTCTAATTTTAATGTAAAAAATTTATTTCTACTTAAAAAGTTAATTTGTCTGAAAAGAAAGAACAAAATCTGCTAATGCAATGGGCAGTATTAATTACATTGGTTTTCCATTTTAAGCAGTGTTTAATTGGCTAATACAGCAGACAAGAAGTGGGGTCCTCTGATACTGTGTGAAGGATGAGGTTTCTTCAGTTTAGGGGAGAGAGAGAAGGAGATGTGAGGGTTGATGTAATAAATGCCCTCGAGAATCATATATATTTAAAGAATTTTTTTTAGTTAAAAACGTTTTTAATAATTTTTTAAAAAATTTTGATAAAATTATTTAAAATTATTTTAATAAAAATATCTTAAATAATAATTTTAAATTTTTTATTAAAAGTTATTATTTAAATTATTTTTATTTAAAAATATTTTAAACAATTTTTTTTAAATTTTTTATTGAATTATTTAAGATGTTTTCAATCAAAAAAATATCTTAAATAATCTCTTAAAAAATTAATTAAGATTATTTAAAATGATTTCAACAAAAAAAGCTTTAAATAGTAACTTTTAATTTTTTATTGGATTATTTAAGTTGTTTTTTAGTTGAAAATACTTTAAATAATTTTTTTTTAAAAATTGAATAAAATTATTTGAGATAATTTCAACTAAAAACGTTTTAAATAATTTAATTATATTTTATAATTTAATTATAACAATTTTTGTTACTAAAAAAGAGATCGAAACATCTCAATTGATAATATTTTATAAATAAAAAATAGTAATCAAATAAATTATTTGTTTTTTGTTATTACAAAAGATATTGCTTGTCATTTGATTATTTATTATTAATAAAAATTAATAAAAAAATTACCATCATATATATCAAAAAAATTATAAAATTATTTAAGAATTATTATAAGTGAATTCTTTTAATTAAATAAGTGAATCTGAACGAAATATCACGAAAATAGAAAAGAATTTTAAGTATCACATTTTTTTTGAAATTTAAAATTTTATGAACCAAATATCTCTTTACAATTTTGTGCCATTTTATTTTTTTCACCCAATATCCACGAGTCTGATCTCCCGATCATGCACCTATTTGTTAGCCAAGTTTTTCATTTCATTTAATTCTTTTGTTTTGCCTGATCAACTCGTTTCTCTTCCAAGTAAAAAGAAAAAAATTAAGATAAAATTTATATGAAATTTTTTAGGTAGAATTTGTAAATAAAAAAAATAATTTAATAAAAATTTTAATAAAAAATTTAAATTGATATATTAATAAAATTTAATACAAAATCAATAATATATAAAAAAATTATTAAAAATATTTTTTACAATTCAAATTTGATTTGTATTTATTTAACAATGAAATTTTATCAATATTTTTTTAATAATATCTATCTAAAAATATATATCCAAATTTATTAATTTTTTAAATAAAATTTACGTAATTTATATAACGATATTTTTAAATTTATCGATTTTAATTTTGATTTTGATTTTAATTTTTAATTTTAATTTTTAATTTTGTTATTCCTAATAAAAATTTTCTGAATTTTCATGTAAAAAATTTCGTAAAAGTTTTTTCCCAAATATCCACTCAATTATACTTTCCAGTTTCTTTGTTAGGCTTCACGGAAATCAAAACAAACCGCTATCACCAATTCACCGTCGTCAACACCACCCTAGCAATAACTCTAGGTGGCCTTGGTTGTAAGCCATGGTTTATATATCTATATCTATATATATATATATATATATATATATATATATATTTATATGGAACCTTTCAGGGGTATGGTTCTCGTTTTCTTTCAATTCTTTCTCTCCTTGACGCTCCTAACTCCATTCAGAATCCCCAAGAAGCTGTACTCCATTGAAAGTTTGAATTGCTCGTTTTAAACGGAAACCTGTGTGTTACAACTTAACTAAAATGGAATCATTGTTTTAACCCCATAGTACAAGATTAAGTACTCTTGTGGATAAAAATGCAAGAACCGAAAATTTTGCAGTATTTTCCAAAGAGTTGTTAAGAAAAACACTGTAAGTAGTACATAAAACTTTCAGTTAGACAATAATTAATGGAAACAAGATAAGGGTTGAGATTCCAATTCTTAGAAAGAAAAAAAAAAGTCAAGATTCAAAGACTTTGAGGACTTGTAATTTGAACAGATTAAAGCAAAAGAAACTGGATTAGGTTGGTGACAAGGATGTCAACTACCATATCTATTATAAAAAAATGTTGCAATCAAATACATATGGAGAGCAATGAAGTTGAACACGTAGGAAAAGTGGGTGACATGAGTGGAAGACCACAAAATGGCGGGGGTAATACAATTTCTTCGCGTTGGCACGGTAAGGCCGACTACTGGAAAAATGTTTCCGGTACCCCTCTCTAGTATTAAGGTTTTCTATTAGTCCTTCTTAATGTGACATTGTCGTGTGTTTACGTGGTGCATTTTTCAGGTATATATACCACTTGCCTTGTCATCAGCACAGCGATAAATAGAACTCAATATCTGCTATATTTGAGAGAAAATAAAAGCACAACGAGCAAATTACTCAAAGAAAGAGCTCAACGGGAGCCCATGAAAAAGGAAAAAGAAAAAGGTCACGAGCTTCGCATTCGTCAATTTTGTGGGGCTATGGTTTTTGTTTCTGTCCATGGAAGGTTGGGTGGACGGTGGGCAAGTGGTGGGGTTGGCGTCTTGACTTTGGTTTCATAAAAAAGGGCTAAAGCTGACTCCTTTGCTCGTCGATGCTGATGGGAGATGATATCAACTCACCCAACAAAACCTCGCATATTATCCAATATGAATGTTTGTGCCGAGTTCAAGGGATAAAATCTTAAAATTGATAAGAAAAAAAAAAGAGAGCAGTTAAAAATAAAAGTTGGGAGTGGTCTCAATATTTTTGCTTTAACGCTCAAGTTAAAGATTCGTAAAGGAGGATAATAGGAAGGAAAATGTAAGGAAAATAGAAAAAAGCCAGATAGTGAAATGGTACTTAGATGGTTTTATTTATGCCCAAGGTCAGTTTAGCCCTAGGGCCTAAATGACTTGGTAAACTTGGACATTGACTGTCCACTTTGGGGATAACAAATCAATGCTTAAAGGGTCTATTGGGTAGACTGGTGAGGTGGTTGGGCTAACGTGGCCTCGTGGAATTAAGTTGACCTGATATATTAACTCCAAAAATAAAAAATGCCTCTAGTTATCTGCTAACAGTTTCTAATAGGAAAAAAAGTTATCCTACCCTTTGGACCTAAAGATGCCCCTAACATTCTATCCCCCCATCAAGTAGTTTGAATATTAGACTGACGAGCTTTGATTAAGTCGATCTTATGTGTGCTCAGTGATGCCGAGCTTAAATTCTAAGTGTGGGCTTTAAGAGCTTTATTCAATTGGTTTGATCTGAAGTTACCAAGGTGAATGACCAAGAATGTCAATGTGAATGAGGATTGGATCAAGTAGGTCTATGGGTGGATGTTGACATATTTTATGTGTTTGACCTCACGCTTGGTTATAATTTGCTAATCCATTGTCTTGATGACTGTTGTGGGACTTGTGCTTTTTTGTTGTCTTTAAATTTCTTATATTAGTACATTGCTGATTTAAACATGTTGCAGGTGTTTAGCCAACATGAATGGTCTTTGCTAAAATGATCGATATACCATTTATGCATTTAATTAGGAAAGAGAAAATTAAGCAATAAAATGAATTAGGCTTGAGAATGAGAAAAGTCGTACTCAATAATCGTTTTGGCTACACGGCATAATTTGGAACGTTTATTTGATCTTTATGTTTGCTATATAAGGGGTCCTCTAGGGCCTCAATTTCTCACATTACAACTTTTTAGCTTTTAGGCTGACTTGATTTAATTGGCCTTTAATACTACTAACCATCTTTCAACCAACTTTCTTCTTTTTCCAACTCCTCAATACATCTCTTATACTTTTTCTTTATGTTTTTTTATTCTAGCATGTTTAGAAATTTTAGGATAGAAGTAAAGGGAGGTCAATTCGATCATCAAGGTTTCTCCTCAGATGATGAAGTCTCTTATATTATTACAAGAAAAGATTATAGCTAAGTTACCTTTTAGTTAAATTCGATGATCGTTAAAGACTAGAAACAAATTACAGACAATGCTCATGCAAGGTGAGAGTGGGTTTATCATGGGATGAATAAGCTTTTTATTACATTAGATTTTGAGACTCAGAATCTTTTAGCCCCAATGCTAAAGATTTGTTTAGTTTCTCTAGCTAATCTTTCCTCTTCTTCTTCTTCTTTAGACCCTTCTTTTTCTTTTTAATCTTCTTTATTTTTTTTATTCCCTTTCCTTCTCTTCTTTATTCTTTTTACCTTTTTACTTTTTCCTATCGACACTCTAAGCTGAGCTTAGGGTCTAACTCTAGCTCGTATTTTAAGATTAAAAAGTCCTCTAGCTCTTCTTTACCTTCTTTTTCCTCTGACGTAATGGAGGTTTCATCTCTTACTTAGGTGCAAGGTCTTATTTTTTTCCTCAAAAGTTGAGTCATCTGATGATGAAGCTTTTAAAAGTGAGTAGGCTTTAGGTAAGGAGTAAGCAGAAAGGTTAAACCAAGCTAAGGAAGACGGTAAGGGTGAAAAAGAGGAAAAGGCCATTTAAGGCAAACATTATAGAAGACTTCACCTCATTCTACACCACCTATAGTTTAGGTATAACCTTAAAGGATATGATACAAAGCTTAAAGGGCAAGGTCAACCTCGAAGACTTCCCTAACATGTGCTCGTTGCATCATTCCAATGTTTTAAAAGTTAAATTTGACTTTCTAAAGAAGAGGTATAGTATAATATCATTGATCACTAATGACTGAGTAACTGTTTCTTTAGACAAGGATAAAATTTAGGCATATTGAAAGTCTATAATGGCCAATCTAAGGTTCCCTCTACATTTTTTTATTTAAATTTTCTTTTTTCGTAGGATTTAATAATCACTTAGTTCATCCCAAATTTTTTTAGGTACATTTTAGGTTTTATTATTCTTTGTGCAAAGTTAAGCTTAATTTATACTGTCCTTTTATTTAAGGAATTTTTTGTAATTAAAAAGCATTCACATAATAAGAGTTGATTTTATGTGATAGCTTGACCTGCTAAGAAGATTTTTACGAATTGCTTGAGCTCAATAAAGAGTTAGAAGCTACTCTTCTTTTTCATAGAAAAAAAAAATAAAATGGTATTAAAGGTAAATAATGGGCCTATCACTTTTAAAAATGTCTAGGTCAACCCTTTCACGACCAACGAGCTCAAAGCTCGAGATAAAATAATTGACTTCCTTAAAGAGGAGAACTAGTTATTAAGGTAGGTGTGAGGTAATTTTATATGGTGTTTATTTTACCAACACTTAGCTCATTTTTCCTTTGTGAACATGTCAGCTCAAGGTATACCTTTTGATTGGACCCATTTTGTACTTGCCCCAAAGGCAACGATCAGGGTTAAGGCCCCCATCCAACTTAATGTTCTTTCAAGGGGCATCAAAAAAATTTATCCATCTCCTTCTCAGCCTTTTTCTAGCTCTATTGCTTCCTAAAATAGGAAAAAAGAATGGCGCAAATGCCTCAAAAGAAGTAAAAGATTGAGGCTTTACCTTGCAAGCTAACCATAAAACTACAGGCCACTTTGAAATGGATGGCAATAAACATGGAGTATGACTTCAAGAAAAATGCATTTAAGGACCACAAGGTGGTCAAAAAGATCACACGAGTTACTTTTTAAAAAAAATGTTAGTATATCTTTCATCTCAATTTATTCTTGTTTTATGATTTGTTTTATTTGTCAAGTCTAAGCTTGGTTGATGCCTTTTATAGTCTCTAAATAGCTTTCGACCTTTATCTCTTGAATTGTGAGGCAGGGTCTATTGAGGTCCTATCAAATTCTTATGCATTATCATAAGATCAAGTAAGACTTCAAAGCCTATGCTTGGGACCTCAATGTTGCCAAAAACATGAATACTAAACCCAACGCCCATTATGATGAGATGAAGAAGTCTAATGAAAAGTTCAATGAGAAGCTTAAGGACATGATTGCTAAACTTAAGGATATGTCAATCTAAAAAGCTATAGTTGAGTCCTTATAACAATAGGCTGACTTTAAGCTCAATGAGACCTTGGTAGAGGTGAAGTGGTTGAAGTCAGAGCTTAAAGTTGAGAAAAAGATTAGGCAGCAAGTAGTGGAAGATTTCTTAGTGTTTGACGAGTTTTACAATATACAAACAAAGTTTTCTTGGGGTTAAGTTTTCAACTCTTTCAACTTAGCATTGGAAAAGCTAAAGTTCCTTAATGTTGACTTGGACTTGTTTGGGATCAACCTTTAAAACCTAAAGTTCAAGCAAGTTCTTGCACCTACTGACACTATTTAGGATTAGAAGGACACAAAGATGGAAGCTGCTATTGATATTACCCTTAAAACTGAAGCCGGGGAACTTATGGTTGAGGTCGGAGCTAGTGAACCCTTAACTTTTGTTCTTAAGGAGAAAGGAAGGAAGCTCGACGATGAGCATGCTGAAGATAGATTTTTTTTTTTAACTTTTGTAATTTTTGTTCAAACTAACTAGATGTAAATAACTTTTGGTGAATAGAAAATATATATTTTTTGCACAAGCTTCAGTTTTGAATTTCTTTATTTTACTTCGTAACTCATCTTTCTTTAATTCTAATAACCAAATCTTAGCTCGATATTTCACAGAATAATTACATAAGTTAAATTAACTTGAGAACATAAATTGCACAAGTGCCAGCTTGGTATAGGATTATGACAAAGGTTCCTACTTAAATTATAAATATGCTTCTCAATATTAGTCTTTCAATATTAGCAAATTTTATGTAATGGTTTCTTAATAGAGTTGTTTAAGGAATTATAAAATAAAAAAAGTAAAATCAACTAGTTTAATTTGTCAACCTAATCAATAGATTTTTTACTTCAGAATTCATTGTTAATTTGAACTTTATTATTGACTCAAATGAACAAGAGTTAGCTCAGTTCGTGCCCAAGCTAGACTTTACGTATAATATTAAATCTACTATTGTATGTTTTGAATATAATTAAAGCTTTTATTCAACTCATAGAATAAGCAACATAAGAATTTCTTCAAAGTTACAAGTGGTAGCTCAGCCTTATGCATTTTACTGGTAATAAACTTTTAGGTTGTCTGCATTTCATGTCCTCGAAATGGGACTATCATTTATGTCTTGCAACTTCTAAGTCACATTGTGGACAACCTCTTTGACAATGTAGGGGCCTCACAATTCAAGGATAATTTTTTACCTTGGTCATTAACTCTTAAGGCTTTTATTTTTTTAAACACAAGGTTACCTTTTTTATGTTTTTTCCTTGGACTTTCTTATTTTAAAAATTGGATACTTTTTGATGGTAGACCGTTATTCTGGTCAAAATTATGTCTCTCTGCTCTCCTGTCAAATCCCTATTAGCTTTAAGGGCCTTATCATTCCTTATTTAGTTTTAAGCTCAACTCGAATACTTGGGAGACTGATATTTTCAAACATGATAGCCTTCTTTCCAAAGGCCAAATTGAAAAAAGTTTCTCTTTTAGGAACTGTTATAGTCATTCTGAGAGCCCATAATACTTTAGGTGGCTTGTTGATCAATTTGCTCTTACCTTCATCCAATCTCTTCTTAAAGCTTCTAAAATGGTTTTATTAAATACCTCAGCTTGACTATTAAACTAAAGATGTGTAAGTGAGGTGAACCTCAAGTCAATGCTAAGATTGGAGCACCACTCCTTAAACTTCAGATTAGTGAACTATTTTTCATTATCTATTATTATGGCCCAAGATAAACCAAATTGGCAAACTATATTATTCCAAATAAATTTTTGGACTTGAGATTTAGTTGTGGTAGCTAATACCTCGACTTTGGGCTATTTAGTGAAATAGTCAACTGCTACTAACAAAAATCTCTTTTGCCTTGTGGCTAGGGTGAAGAAGTTGAGTATTTCCATCCCTTATTACATAAAAGGCCAATGGCTAATAATGGAAATCAGTTAAGTTGATAGAAGGTGTTGTAAATGTGTGAATCTCTGACACTTATCACATTTTTTTACTAGATTGGTCATATCTTTCTTGATGGTTGACCAATAGTAATGTTGTCTGAGTTCTTTATAGGTCAATGGCCAAGGTTCGAGGTGATTACCACATATCCCTTCATAGATTTTTATGAGTACATATTTTTTTTTTTTCATATATGCATCTTTGATAAGGCAAACTCAAAAATCTTTTGTATAGTTTTCTATTGATTATGGTGTACCTAGGAGCTTTTATCACTAAGGCCTTACTCGAACCTTATTTTCAAATAATTCACCAGACATCAAGTAAGCTCTAATTGGGGTTATCCATGACTCATTTATTTCAATTTGGCAGACCAATATTTCATCAATGTTTTTCTCTACCAACTTTTCCATTAAAACATAAGCTGAGTTGTTGGTTACTATTCTTGATGCCAATTTGGATAATGAGTTAGCTAGGGTGTTCTCTGATCTCGATATTTTTTTTATCTCAACTTTAGAAAATGTGGCCAAGTGTGCTAATATTTTGTACAAATACTTCTTTATTCCTTCTTCTTGGGCTTCAACTTCTCTATTTATTTGACCAACGACTAGTTGGGAGTCATTATAGAAAACAATGTTTTTCACATTCAACTCGACTGCTAATTTTAGATTAGCAATTAGTGTTTCATATTCAGCTTCATTATCTAAAGCTTTGAACCCGAACTTTAAGGTATATTGGAATCACATGTTCTCTAGATTGATTAGAATTAGGTTGGCCTTACTTTTCTTATTAGTAGCTAATACATCCATGAAAAGTTTTCACATTTTTTTTTATTTCATTAACCTTTTTAGGCTGTTCATCAGTTTGAGCCAAGATGTATTCACCGACAACATTTGCTAGCACCTTTGATTTTAGGGCCAACAAAGGTAGAATATGTAAGTCATATTAACTGAGCTTTACTGTCCATTTGATTATTTTCCTAATAGTTTAGGCTATTGTAGAATCTCTTATGTGGTTGATAAGTTAAAACATTGATTATGCAAGCTTGAAAATACGACTTAAGCTTTATGGTTGATGTGATAACAGCATAAGCTAACTTTTTTTATTTTGGAGTAGTTTATCTTAGAACTTGTTAAGACCTTGCTCACAAAATATATTGATCTTTGCCTTCTCTTTTATTCTCTAACTAATATCAAGCTGATAACCTGCTCAATTATAGCAATATACAAATATAACGTCTCATCGATCCTCAATTTAGAAAGAATAGTTAGAGAGGACAAAAATTCTTTGAGCCCTTCAAATGCTTTCTAACACTGAGGCATTCATATGAAATCTGGTATATTTTTGAAAATTTTGTAAAAAGGTAAGCACCGATCTACCAATCTAGACATGAATCTGTTCAAAGTAGTAATTCTTCTGATTAACCTTTGCATCTCTTTTACTGAGGTTGGTGCTTTCATTTCAAGGATAGACTAAATGAAAAGTTTGCCTTTATGCCCTTTTTTTTTATCATGTAATTGAAAAATTTTTTTGATGTGACCCCGAAGGCATATTTACTTGGATTAAGCCTTATATTATATTTTTTTAGAGTATTAAATTAAAGGTCTCTTTTAGATCTTTCAAGTGTTTGGCAAAGCTATTACTTTTAGCAATCATGTCATTTACATACACTTCAACATTTCAACTAATTTGATCATTAAAAACTTTATTAACTAGTTTTTGGTAAGTTACCCCAATGTTTTTTGGACTAATGGGCATTATCTTATAACAATACAAACATTTCTTAGTTATGAAAGCTATTTTTTTCTTATCCTATTTTAACATTTTGATATGGTTTTAGCTAGAATAAGTGTCCATAAAGCTGAACAAGCCATGCTTAGCACTGTCATCCATAATCGATCTATGTTGGATAGAGAAAATTATCTTTTGGGCAGGCTTTGTTGAGATCAATAAAGTTTATGAGCAATTTTCATTTTTCACTATGCTTCTTTACCATTATGATGTTGGCAATCCAATTAGGGTAATGTGTTCCCCTAATAAACCTACCTTAACAGCTTGTCGACCTCTTCTTCTATTGTCTTTTACCTTTTTAGGGCAAAAATTCTTTTTTTGTATTGAACTATTTTAATGCTAAGATCAATATATAACCGATGGACCATCATTGCGAGGTTTATCCTAAGCATATTAGATAGAGTCTAGGCAAATAGGTCGACATTATTTCTCAAAAGTTGAATTCATTGCTCATTATGGTCGAGCTTTGCCCCAATTTGCATGTGTCTTTCAGAATTATTCACCTATAATGGCATAATGATAAGATCATATTGCTTTTTACCCTGATTTTCTTATTTTTTCAATCTCTTTGACTTTCACCTTTATTACTTTAGCACCTTGTGGTCCTTTAGCTTTGGCCGAACTGTCAACCTGCTTTTTCATCTTACCATTCATCATCGTTACATGACACTGTTACTCCATGGACTAGTTTCCTCTAACTTTCACCCCATTTGGTGTTGGAAACTTGATCTTTAGATGAAAAGCTAAGCTGATCATTCTTATAATAGATTCACTAGGTCAATCTAAAATCATATTGTAAGTTGAAGGTACATGCTCCACCATAAACTCAATAACCAAAATGATACTTCTCGATTTGATACCCAACAAGATCGATAGCTTAATAGTTTCTTTCATTAGTACCTACTAATTTTCAAAGTCGATCAATATGATGGTGTATAATTTCAACATCTCTTCCTTTATGCCCATTATTAACATTGTGGCATGGTATAAAACGTCTATCGAGCTTTCACTATTGAATAAAATCCTCTTTACCATATGATTATACATAATAATAGTGATCAAAATGGTATCATCGTGTGAAAATTGGATCCCTTTCATATTTTTTAAAGTGAAAGAGATCGACTCATCTTTTTAGCTCTTTTTTTTTTGCTAAAGGCCCTATCGCAATCACTATTCCTTGATCAGACTTTTTTTAGTCAACGTAAAGCTTTTCTAGTTATCACTTGATAATGCCCGCAATGGGCATGTTATTTATAGCTCGTCATTCTTCTTTTTACTTGTTCTTTGAGTTTTCACCACCTCTATTTCTTTATTCTTTGTCCCTTTGATTCTTTCTTGTCTTTTCTTTCTAATTCCCTATTTTGAAGTCTACTTTACCCTGATCCTGTGTTGTTTGATCAACAAACCTACTAAACTAACCTCTTTTGATCGAATTTTATATTTCATTCTTTAGGTTAATACATTCTTCAATGTTATGATTGATGTCTCTATGGAAAGCACACATTTTTGTAGGATCTTTTTTGATGTTATACTTTAATAGCTTTGGTCATCTAAGTTTAGGGTCCCTTTCAATATACATCAGAATTCTTTCTCGGAAGGTATTTAATGTAGTGTAATTTTTTCATTAGCTTGGGTTTTTAGCCCTTAGGTACCCCATTCTTCTCCCTCTTGAGGGCTTGTAGCTTTTTTTTTTTTTTTGGATTGAGGAGGGGGCATGAGCTTCTCTTACCTCACCATCGAAGAAGAGGAATGAGCTTTTCTCACTTCATTATAAATTTAGCATTAATATATTTCTCTATAATGAGTAGCATGTCAGCTAATGTTTTTGATGGCATTAGAGAAAAGGTAAGTTTGAAGTGGTATTCTCTATCACTGAGCCCATTGTTTAGACTAGAAACAATAGTTGCTTGTTCCAAGTTTTTCACTTAAAGACTTCCACGTTAAAATGTGCGACTAGTCTTTGAAAAACTCATTTTTATCCGACTCGATCAACATCAGACTAAGTATAGTTTTCTTTATTCATCGACTGCTGAAAAATTGGGATAAGAATAAGTGGCTGAGCTATTTAAACATGGTTATGGACCTCAACTTTAAACTGCAACACTAGGATTGATCTACCTCTTTGAGCGTAGTGGCTAATCCTTTATACATTAAAGCTTCACAGCCTTTTACATCATCATATTAATCCAATAAAGCTCTAAATAATAAAAAAGGTTAGTAGTACTGTCATATACCTCAAAGGTTGGCATCTTGAATCCTTTTAGGGGCATGGTCTGATCTATTTCCTCAATGAAAAGTGAGGTATTTAGAAATTTTAGCTCATGCTCGAACATTATGGCTTTTCCTTTCAATTTGTTCTTAATGGCTTATATCTTGGCTTTCATATCTTTTTTTTTTTGTTTGAGGCTTAAGGGCGATCTTAAAGATTATCTATTTAGACTTTCAGGTGGTGGTTTGTGTTGAGGTATGGGTATGATAATGGTTGGCTGGGGTGGTGTGTTTTTCTTTTCTTAAAGTTAAGAAAGCTTTAATGTCATTGTAGCTCGATAGCTTTTCTTGGTGTGGATTTCTTAAGGTGATCAGATCAGGTGCTTTGGAAGTTTATGATGGAATGAAGTTTTGAATTATCTCTTTAAGGGACTACAGTTGTTGGTTTAAGGTTAAAAATTCCTTCATTATAGGTTCTACTAATGTAGGTTGGTTTGTAGGTTGGCTGCTTTGAGTTTTCATCCTAATTACAATAGTTGGTTTTTCTTTCTCGATAACTTTCTTTCTCGGTGGCATAGTATTTTAGCTTGGCCAAAAAAAGAAATGCCACTATCCGGCATCCCAAATGTTTATGTTGAGCTGTTTTTAAAGGGTAAAACTTTGAAATTGATAAGAAATAAAAAAGAGAATGGTTAAAGATAAGAGCTCGTAGTAGTCTCAAAGTTTGTGCTTCGACATTCAAATCCAAGATTGGTAGAAAAAGATAATAAAAAGGAAAATTTAAGAAATGTAAAAGAAAGCCAACTATTGAAATGGTATATAGTTAGTCCTATTTATACTTGTAAAGAGATGAGGCATGGGTAGCCTAGGCTGCCTTAGTCAGCCTTAGGGCCTAAGATGACTTGGCCAATTGAGTTGACCTAGATACTGATCGTCCCTTCTGAGAATGAAAAGTTAGCACGTAAGGGGACTTATTGGGTAGACTGGTGAGGTGGTTAGGCTAACTTGGCCCTGTGGAATCAGGTCGACCGGACATGTCAGCTTGGCCCAAAAATAAAAAATATTCATAGCTATCTACTAATAATCTCTAAGGGGAAAAAAAAGGCTATTTTGCCCTTTGAACCTTAAAATGCTCCTAATAAAAAGTAACATTATTTTGTTTGATTTTCGATTGGTTCATTACTCGCAAGTGGCACAACAAAAAAAGTTATTTTTACTAGCATTATAAGTGCCAGTAAAAGATCCAAAAAATGCCGCTATTACTATTGTTGGTAGTTTTTTAACAGTTTACTAGATGAGTGTCAATGAAAACTTTCTGATGGTCAAGCCACCAATACCAGAATTAACAGATATTTGCTGGTGTGACTTTTGCCAATAATTTAAATTGCTGTTGTAAGTAAAAAATCCTTTAAAGGCATTTTAAAGTGCCAATAAAAGTCACATTTTATTTAAATTTTTTATATTTATTGAGTGAGTTATATTAACACTTAAATCTACCTTTAAAAGTCTTACTTTATTTTTTAAAATAATTTCCATATTTATAATCTTTGTACCCAATGAAATTAAAAAACAATCCATTCTTGTTTACTTGGTTCATTGGTAAAATGAAAAATGAAAAGAATGCACACCCATCTAGTTCACCACAAAATCCATTTTGGCCATGATTTTTTCCTTAGAAAATGCAAAACAGAATGGATACTTCCGAAAACATTCCCAAATATCTTTTTTAGACTTACCCCATTTCTTCTAAACATCAAACTTCCTGTCCCGAGTGGATTTGCTCATTCCAGCCAATATACATACAGCATAAACAAATTTCAATATCAGAGGATTCAACCCAGTTTCCTTAACTTTTTCCACAATCTCCTTCAAGCTACTGGGATTTATCAACAATGCTCTAGGAAATTAATAAAGTATTTTGGTAATATTTGATTTTGGCATTCCATGATCTCATATTGATGACTACGAACTAACATAATAACTAGTATTATTACAAGGTAAAAAAAATGATAACTAGTTCATTTGGTAGAAACTGTTGGTAAGTTTACAAAGAACATGGAATTTCAGCTTGGCTTAACTCTACCTGTCTACTTCATATAGTTGCAACCTGATACCAATCCTATTACAAATACCGAAACATCAAAAAACCAATTATTAATAAGAACATTGTAGTATTATCCTTAAAATATAATAATAAACATCATTCTAAAGTATAAAAACATATATTTTTAAATGCAAATCTTAAAAATTGACTAACCTTTTGCATATATTCACTACTAAACCTAAATTTTTTAATTCAACTTGTATTCATGGTTGTAATATTTATGAAAAAAGAAAATAAAACAATGATGAAGAAGGACACAATTTAAAAAATAAAGCAATTTTTAAAAATTATAACATAATAAAAATCAAATTTATTTTAAAAAATTATATGCACATGAATATTACTTGGGAAGGGATTAAATAAAAAATGGACAAGAATCACTTTCTCTTCTCTGTGCACAAACACAATGGAAACAAAATGTTATGATGGGAATCGGAGAGTATTATCAACTTCAGAGCACAAAATGATATGATGGGAATTGAAAAGTATCATCAACTTCGAAAAATAGATTTTATAATTGAAGGCTAAGAAGCATTGGTTTGGGGTTCCAATTCATCAAACTTTCCTACTGCTGCTTTACCTGACCTGACTGCGACTTGACTTTCAAAATTGGCCTAATTTATTTCCACTTTGTAGAGGTGAAAAATAAACTTTAATCTTCTACTTCTTTTATGGCTTTTCAGCTGTTATCATTAAAACTATTCATCTATTATTGTAAAATTAAGTTTCTGCTATAACTATAACAATAATGAATTTCAACGCTGCATTTTATGGTCAAGGGGTTAATATTGAAAAAATTAATAAAAGCATGAAATGTAGTGTGCAGAAATCTGTTTTTATAGTACTCTCTTTTCTTAGCAGTCAATCTTAATTTGGAAGAAAATGAAGATTTCTATATACAAAAAGTAGACAAAGTTCTAAGAAAAAGAAATACTGAAAAGAGGAAGAGTATCTATGCATGGTTGCAAAACAAACAATAGAGAGTTCATGAATAATTGATCAGAATTATTTTGAATTCATTATAAGGCCTGTTTAATATAAAAAGCTTAGTTCAAACAATTTTTATATGGTCGGTTTTGTAGCCTTAAAAGAAAGTGCAGTAAATGAAAGTAAAAAAAAAAAAAAAGGAAGTTTCCACCAAGAAACACATAGGAAAAAAGCATTTGATACAGATTGGAAAACTGGGTTGTTTAAATGGAAAATCTTGGGGTTAAAACACTAATCATAGGATTTGAGTTTTTGATATTTGATACTGTAAGAGAAATTGAATCGTGATAACCAAAATTAAAAGTTTACTATTCTCCCTATATATCACATACTTTTTTTATCTTGATTATTATGCAATTGTAAGTTGCAGAAGGAAATGAAAATCCATTATTTTGCTAATAACTGCAAGTCTAGCATTATCCTAATATTATTAATATCTTAAGAAGCTAATTTATGGTATGAATTTAATTTTCAAAATCAGATGCAGAAAATGATGCCCCACTATTTAATCCGTTAAAATAATTATTACTTATTTATGAAGTAGGAGAAAAATGATAGAACCAAAAATTTTTGTGCCACAATGCAGTTGTGGTGCATTGTGACACAATGCAGGTTATTGAAGGATATAAGGTGCATAATTTTTGTGTAAAGGGTTATTAAAACCATTGTGCTTCAGTCACCATTTAGTGAACTGCTTCCAAAGCACAATAGCTGCAAATAACTCTGGATTGCATAAACAGATAAGGAAGAAACAAAATGAAATTGTAGAAGAATTCTGCGAAGGCATGGTATGTTTATATGCCACGAAAAGGTTAAAGTCATTTGTTCTTCAAAGAAATGCTCTCTTTCCACTCAATTTGTTGCAATAGCTATAAATTTTCAATAAGTTGAGCTTTGTGATTCTAAAGAATCTAATCTTAGAAATTCCTACTATTGTTTTCTTCTAGATTTCTTTAGCTAAAAGGTTTTCCTCACAACACAATATACACAATTTCCACTACTACAACACACACCAAATCTTCTTCTAACAACTCAGACACCATAAATTTGAATCAAATAACTCTAGAAAAAAATATACAAAATCAAAATCAAAATAAGGAGTGAGAGGAAGAACCTATTTTGAAATGGCGTTGATGAATTTTAACACAACGATTGAGCTGAAACTAGAGAGGAAAAAAATTAGGGATTTTAAAAGAAAAATTAAAGAATGATTTGTTAGATTTGAAAAACAATAGATGAAAAAAATTATTTGTAAAGAGTGATTAGCTGGAAATCGAAGAAATGCAAAAGAAATTGTGTTATATCTAACTGCAAGCGGAGGAAATCGAAGTTTGTAGCAGAGTTTATAGCAATCGAAGAAAATGGTGAGAATGAGAGTGAGAGATTTAAAAAAAAAAAAAAAAAGGGAGAGGGGAATATGAAATATGAATTGTGATTAAAAAAAAAGTCCTATTAAGAGTACGAGATAGATATTCTAATTTTATTGAGAGAGATAAGAGTGTTATATATGGGTTAAAGTGCCCTTAAAAATTAAGCTATTATAGACAATTTTATTAAACCAGTAAAATAAAAAAGATTTATAGGCACTTTTGTGAACCCTTAGAATTTTAGTGTCAATAAAATTAAAAATTTTTGTAATGTAGCATAATTTTGTTTTCTTTTATTTCTATTTCCATGCATGCATCGGATTATCATGGTTATCATCAAATTGGCTAGTCAGTCACCTTTCTTTACTGCCCAGCATTGGACCAGGGAACAATACTTAACTATGGTCATATATTTCAAATGTGTGCAGGTAGAGTGAAGAAAAAAAAAAGGTCAAAGAGAATTAACTGCTCCTGGTGGTTAGGTTTGAATAAACCAACCAAAGTAACTGATTACTTTAAAAAAAAAAAAGCAACCAAATTTTGAGATGCTGACAATCTCCGGAAGTTTAGGAAGTCTCACACACAGTTTTATATTCAAGTAGCTAAAGGGATTGACTTATTCTACTACTACTAGAAAGTTTGGTCATAATTCCTTATCAGCACATGGACTGAATTTGACATTTGTTTCACTAAATTTGTGGAATCTCTAATGGATGGCATGGAGTTTTATGGTAAAAGTAAATTCAACTCTTCAATGATCTCAACCCTTTCACCTTCTCACCTAGTAGCTCCTCCATCTCCATCTCTGTCAAACTTCATAAATTAACCAATGTTATAAACTTTTCTTCGATTATAAATGCAGTTTTAATTTAAAAAATTGAAATATTCTAGGTAATGGATTTATTTTTGTTCCTTCTTGCTTGTAGGATAATCTCGGCAAGTTGCACCTTCCATTCTGTCTTGAAAAGAGAAGTACTGAAAGATTGCACTACAAAATTTTCGAATCCCAGCCAAGAGGAAACGTCTTGGTATCCGTCAAGCATTTTTTTTAGCCAACCTTTTTTTTTTTTAATTTATATTTGATTTATTATTAATATATAAAATTTATATATTATCAATAAATCAAATTATATTATTTTATTAATAAATATAAACTCCTAAAATAAATATATAAAAAATTAATATTTTTAAAAAATTTTATTTATTAATAAAATACTATCATTCAATTTATTGATATAATGTATAAAATCTATTTAGTTATGATACATCAAATATAACTTTTTTCCTTTGAAAAAAAGGAGACGTGCTGATTTTCTAAAAAATTTGCTTACTTGTGGGTTGATACGGTGAGAGAATATGCGCCTGAAGGAAGGTCTCTAAGGTTCTCAAAGCACGTAACTTTAAAGACACGATGATGCATTAATGCATATGCAATCTCTGACAAATTCTGACCCCCTCCCCCCCCCCTCGTAGCAAAAAATAAATAATAAAAGGAACCCTAAAAACTTAAAAAAAAAAAAAAAAAAAACCTTTATATACGGGGACGGATCCAGGCTGGGGACAGTGGTGGCAGCTGCCCCACTGGAATCTTGAAAATTAATTTTAATTATTAACAAATTATCTAAAATTTTAATGATTTTTGTATTTTATTTTTATTAAAATATTAAAAAAGTAAGTAAAATTATTAAAAATAAATCTAAAATTTTTATTTATTTTTTGTTTTAGAGCTAATTAATTGTAAAAGAAATATTTAAATATGAATCTTTTATAATATTAAAAGATATACGAATGTATTAAAATAATTTAATAAAAAATTCAATTAAATAATAGTTTACAATGCAAATATAAAATTATTATATTAATATTATTGATAGTGAATATAATATATTTGTCTTCATTCAGCACAAATCTTAGATCCGTCCTGTTTATGAATGGTTATCCAAATTCCACGATGGGACACTGCCCACCTCTTTTAAGGTAGGTTACCCACTCGCCATCCCCCTTTTCATTTTCCATGAACCAGACCAATCAATTAATTCCTAGCCTTTGCCCATGTCCGGTATCCAAAATTATGTTACCTCTGTAACACCCAAATTTTGAACAATACCCTTACAAGTCAACAGCCCAAATACTTTTTCCGTACAAATGATATTTTTCAGTATCTATGATCTTGATTAGTTCCATGATCTTTCATCTTGCATTTTGAGAGGACATAAATCGAATGTCCTAACCTTACTTTATCTTTCTCAGCTCGGGAGGGAGGGTTTCAAAGTAACTTCACAAGAAAGATATTGGGGCACGAGCGGGAAATTTAGATAGTGGACAGTTTCCCCAAGATGAGGTAAGAATTGTGGGGTCGTTTTTAAGTGAAATTGTCTGTCATGTGACATGAAGAAATTAACCTCATGAGTCGTAGTCACCAACGAAGGCTCGGAAAGAAGTTTCAACAGTTTGGAATCTGAGTAAAATAGGGGAAGCAGCAGCTGCAACCGAAGCACATGGATGATCATGTGTAATGAGTTCACTAGCATGTCGCCTTGGTGGGTCCGAAACTTGACAGTTTCCAGGCATTAGTACTCCAAATCTCCAATCCTGCACCCCGCAACTTGCCCCTCTTCCACCCCCCCCCCCCCCCAACTTGCCATTCAACTTTCAATTAACGCAATATTCTTCTTTTTTCTTTCTTCTTTTATTCGATCGATCAGCATTAGACAGTGATTTAGTATTCGTACTCTTCCAACTAATTACCCCAACCATCCATCGGCGCCTATTTGACAGTTGATGGATTAACGAAGATATTAATACAAGGACTACCAACTCTCTTTTGGTGTTGTACATTTACCAAAAAAAAAAACAATCATATATTGGAATTTCAATTAAAATCAAAGGGTAAATGCAGCTGAGGCCTTCCTACAGTGACGTACAGTGATTCACATTAATCAGATATCAAAGTATGTTTAAATTTCTTTCTTTTTATTCCAATATATCTCTAACTATCCAATGCGGAGGATGCTACATCTTGCCCTACAACTGAAACAAATCACGTTCGTTTAAGCCATGTTTCTTCTATGCCACCCTTTTTTGTCACCGGGCCATAAAGTATGATCATTTTTTTTTCACTTTTGATTAGGAGGATCATTGTAATTTAGAGTCTAAATGTCCAAATACCTCTTAAAACAAATAGGAAAACAATGTAATAGCAAAAATTCACAAAGCAAGTATTGTAAATATTTGGAAGTTCATAGTAGTAATTTTTTTCCCCGTCTCGTGTTTCCTTTTCTTCAATGATGGTGTGCCCCTATATTGAAAGCGATGAGCACATAAATTATAGGAACCCCATTCCCATTAATTGATCGTGCTTGGTTGGGACCATCCAGTTCACTATACTTGGTGGTTGGAGAATTAAGCCAATCCTTGATTGATCCATGTCCCTTTTTTTTTTTTTTAATTCAGAAAGATATCATTTGTTTGCGTAACTCTTGCTTAAAGTAAGTGTTAATTGATCAATCCAAGTAAAACTATTGTATTGGAATTTGGAAAGACATATAAACAAGGAAAAAGATTGTATGAAACACTTAATTTCCATTCAAATTATGAAATTAACCACATTACTGCAAAAGCCATTCATTTATTATCAGAATCATTAATAAATTTATTAAAATAAATATTTATCATTTAATTATCATATATAATGAATAATAAATAATATTTTTAATAGTGTAATTATCTGTCATAATTTAAATGAAAAAAGTATATACTGATCTAAATAAAAATCTCATATAATTTTTTACAAAAAAAAGAAACATAAAATATAAATTAAAAAATTAAATCGAGAAAAAAGACTACGAACATGGGAGAAAGGGATAGAAGAACGATGTGATTGCATAATGAGAAAGAATTATATGAAATAGTTAAGTCATGTCAATATATACTTTTTTTATTTAAATCATGTGATATAATCACATTATTTAAAAAAATTAATTATTTATTATTAAATAATTTATTAATTTATTAAAATTATTATTTATGATTTAATTATCAGATACGATGTATAACAAATGATTGACTTTTTTTCAATGACACTATAAGAAAAATAACTTTTACTGATGAAATTTTCTATCGATAATAGACAAATTGGCAATGCTATTCCATCGAAAATAATTAAATAAGTCGGTAATTACCGATGAAATTTTTTGTTGGTAAATTTCATCAGTAATTACCAACAAAATTATTACCATCAGTACATTCTATTGGTAAATTCGTCAGTAATTCGTAGTTAATACTTATATTTCAATTATATTTAATATATTTTATTTATAATTTTTGTCATTTTATTTTAGTTTTGTAATTTAGTTTTAAAGTAATTACATGAATACTAAATATACAAAAATGAAAAATAAATAAACAAAATGCTCCATTTTATTTATAAAAAAATGTATAATATTTTACAAAATTGTTTATGAATTTTATTAAATAAAAATACAAAAAAAAACATATATGTTACAAATTCCGTACAAACATTTTGGTAATACATGCAAGTCAAATAAACAAGTACTTCTAATATATAATAATAAAAATACCTACAAAACATGTGAATGTTAACAGCCTTTCCTTCCTTACCTTAACCTTCTTATAGAAATAACACAAATACAAATGTAAAAGTTTAGAGTTTACTTGAATTATTGCTCAAACAATTTAGGAAAAAAACATTGTCTATAACAAGTTATATTAACACAACCTTGTGGAATATTTATGCAAACATATATCTGCCCATATGTATATATATCTTGTCTTATGTCTCATATGAGTTCTACATCCAAATACAAAAAACCAAAAGCCTTGCGTATAAACATGAAAAACAATATTTGACAAGGGAAATAATATATATCACAATTCGTAACCAACAAGTTGTTAAGCATTTATATATAGAAAAGAAGAAAATGATTAATAAAATGAAAAAAAAAAAGCAAAAAAGCTCAAAAATTAAAATTTCAACCTTCTTAATCTATCATATTTAACATTGAGTATTGTAATTTTCATTATAAATTCCACCAAAAACCTACCAAGGTTGATGAACACTTAATGGATGAAACATTGTACTCAATTCTTCATGCAAGTATACACACAAGAACTCACTTATTGTATAGGTTTAATAGGGCATTGTTAACACACGTAAAATTTTTGCCTAGTAGGTAAAAATTTTTATAAGTTCTCATAGGAATTATGCAAATTAAGCAATTATAAAGAAACTTGAGCAAATAAATAAGGAAAAATATGTCAACTTTAAGTCTAAAAATTTATCTTTTCAGGTTGGGTTTTAAGGCTCGACAATGAGCTAGGGTATAATTTTTCTTTGACACAACATGGAAGGGTAGGTAGGGTAGGTGTCATCAGAAAAAAACTTGTAAATGGTGGCATTAAAGAGCCAAATGGGGTGGATTGAAGTTCATTGTGTAAATCATTGATCCTTTGCAAAAGCTTCTTTAAGTAATTAATGGCGTCCTTAAGAATTGAAGCCCTATACATCTTAGACATAATAAGCACGATGAATAGCTAGTTACCAAATGTTGTAACTTCAATGATTTAGATTTTAGAGTATTAAAAACTATAATATTGATGGAGCGCTCTTTGAACAAAGTATTAGAGAAGACCACCAAAATGGGTAAAACAAGTTATTTCAAGAAGATTTCTAGCTTTTGTAAAGAGACAATTGCAATAGTAGTCAGACAAAATGTTTTTTTTTTTCTTTGTTCTCAGAATTATAAGATTGCATTCTCTTAGATATTCCAAAATGTATCTTTTTTTTCTAGGAAAATAAGTTTTGGAATATTTGGGAGAATGCAATTTTGTTTTTAGATTGAAAGTACACAAGTAATGTATTCTTGTCTCTTAAAAGAATTATAAAATATTTTCATTAAAAGCAAAACAAATAAGTTCACAACTAAATTGATTTTCTGATCCACTTTCTATACCTTAGAATGACATAGAACTAATGAAATGATCCATGTATAATTTCATAACTTTATTAAGTTCTAGTTAGAGATGGTGCCTACTAATTTGATAGTTTCATGTTCCTCGTAGAGTAAGATTTTACTTATTTGATAAATGATTTAACTAGAAATGAGCAAGTGGAAACTTAAGTTTGTGTTTATATCATCATAGCTATTGAAAATGGTGGAGATAATTTTAAAGCCTTTATTATTAGTTTCTTTTTGTAGTAAATTTTCCCCCATTATTTTCTATAATTAGAATTGATGTTTAAGGAAAAAGTCTTAGCTTAAGTCATTCCATTTTAGACCTAATTCTCATAAATAGAAAAAGCTAGATGTAGTTACACTTGTTTAGTTTAGACTTCATTTAGTTATTACTTTTATAATTTACTTTTTACTTTTTTAATAGAAAAGTGAAAAGAAAAACTAAAATAAATAATGAATAACAAAAGATAAAAATAAAAATAAAAACACCAATCAAAGGAATCTTAATTATCCCATTGGTCTCCCTCAAATAGACTAACCAACTAGACAATCATGGTCCATACCCAAATTTTATTAGTGATTAACAAGGCTAAGTCTTAAGCCCTAGCATATGGAAGTAACAATGAGAATGACAGAACATGTTGGGCTCATACAGGTTTCTTAAGCAAGTGTATTACAAAAATACATGTATTGTATAGTCAAATGTTGGTGGTAATATGATATATTTCATTAATAAAAAAAAAAAAGCATAGACCCATATTATTTGGATGTTACTGATTTGGAATTTTGCATTTTGCATTTTATTTTTCTATTAATATTCTTAGTTCAATTTAACAGAATATCCAAAACAATATGAAAACCCATACAAAGTACCTAACAATCAAGAAGAAAAGAAGTTTCGTGCATTTGACAAGTTCTTAAGAGCCCCTCTTCCTTGTTATAGATAAATTTATATCTAGATATGATGGCATTTCATTATAAGAATTGCTTGTCCAAAATATATAGAAACTAAACCCTAAATACCCTAAAATAAAAAAAAATCAAGTACATCAACTCATAATACTATTGAATATTATAAAATTTACGAACATTTTATCAATACAATAATACCATAATATTTCAATAATTATTATTAAATTTTAAAAATATTAAATATAGAATTTTTTTCAAAACAAATAAAAATCTTAATACACATTAAATCCAAATTTAACATAACATCAACATGAAATTTTTAATTTTTATAATTATTATAAAAATTAAAAAATATATTGAATTTAAAAAATTTTCAAAACAAACATAAATCTTAATACACATAAAACCCAAAGCATAAAATCAATATAAATCTTACACATATAAAAGTTAATAAATTTATATATAAAAAAACCAATAAATCTTAATAATACTCAACAAATAAAATAAAAAATCCAACAAAATTAATAAAATGTTTAACTTAACAAAAACTCAATAAATATATAACAAAAAACTCAACAAATCTGAACAAATCTATAATAAAAAGTTTAACAATAAACTTAACAAATAAACAGCAAAATTCTTGAAATATAAAGAAGTAAACTACTAAAGATGGAGGGATATGACTTGTCGGCCGATGAATTTAAAAGGACGACCAACAGTGAAAAAAAAAGGAGGGGAAGAGGGGGATTTAGGGATTTGAGGATTTAAATTTTGAGAAAAAAATTAGTGTTCCTTGGATTTGGGAAGGGGGGTTAAAATTTTATGTGATTTTCCAATGGATTATTGATGAAAATTCCATTGGTAATTGGCAACTATTAAAATTGTTTTACCTACAAAAAATTTCATCGATTTTGACAATAAATTACGTTATTTTTTTACTTACAGATTACTGATAGAATTAAATTTATCAGTATTTCATCAGTGATAATCAATTTTTTTTTACAAGTACATTCTATCAATAATTTATTGATAATTATCAACATAATTTTTTTATCAGTAAAATTCCATCGATGATGTCAATATTTTTTGTAGTTTGACATAATTATGTGACATAATTTAAACAAAAAATATAATAACATAATACAACTGTTTCATACAATCTACTTTAGAAGATAATAACTATCATAAGCATATAGTTAGGAAATCCAGGGTTCGTTAATCTCAAACGGAAATTAGAAATAAAAAATAAAGGGAGAAAATGGGAAATTAGGGAGAAAAATCTTCAACTTTAAGCTTTCAAGTAGCCAGCAAGAATTGCTCCCAATGAAGCAAACCTTTGTGCCCACGCCCTTTTTCTTTGCAGCTGCTTGGCCTAGGAAACTTCCCTTTTCCAATTTCACCCCCAGCATTGGCACTATTTCCTTCCATATCCTCAGCTCCCCAATGACACTCCTCTTCTTCCACTTCTCCTTCTATTCCATTTTCTTCATAATCTACTTTGCCATTTTCATCTTCTCCTACTGCCTCTTCTTGGTCTTCCTCTTCGCCATCTTTGTCGGAATCCTTCAAAAGGGAAAGCCTGAGCCTGCCATCACTTCGTTCTACATGGAAGAAACTATGACAAGGACGGATAGTTACGGCTTGAAGAACTAGGCGGCCGCCTTCTCGTTGAGACCTAACTTGAACACCATTGGAACCGCTAATGGATGTCAAAGGAGGTGGAAAGTTGCTGCCACGACTCATTTTTCTTGTCACCAAATTTTCCCTTGGTTTCGATGGATTGCAAGCCTCAGTTTCTAATGAAAGCAAGAAAATGTCATCGCTGCTGTCGCTAACTTCACTTCCGGTTTCACTACCCAAGCTTTCGGTGCACATTTTAAGACTTTTTTCACTTAGCGCTGAAGCTGAAGGCTTAACGAGAGGATGCACGTAAACTTTGTCATGCTCGGTAGAATCTTCTGCGTTGGAGAGGGACTGGAGGAAACTCCAGCCGCCCATGTCAAAATTTTGATTGCCAATTGTTTTGCAATCATTTATGTTGCTCTTATTGTTGGTGATGGCGGTGTTTTTTTCTTCATTATAGGGCATAGGTTTGGGCTCGGTAGGGGCAGGGTTAGTGAAACAGGGCTTAGGAGGAGCAATGGAGCCAGGAAAATTCATTTTTGGTGGAGCTAGTTTCAGCCTCAAAAAACGTGATTCGAGCCTTTGCTCCGGGCATGATTGCAACCCTTGATAGACACTTGAGGACATTTTCTTATCCACAACAAAATGTTGGGGAAAAGAGAGGTAACAGGGGAGCCTAAACCTTTTCCCCTCACCTCCTTTTTGGAGTTTTCTGAGATCGAATGGGGAGGTGGGGGATGTAGATGAAAGAGAAACCTTTTAAAAGAAAACCCCCAAATATTTTCTTTTAGTTGTAAATGAAGATGGGGTGGTTTTGGGAATGGAGAGAAAAAGGCAAGGAACAAAGCAGTGAACATGGAAGAAAAGTAAGGGATGGGGGGATGATTTATAGTAAGGAGAACTGAGACACAGAAGCAAGGCCATAGCCTTTTACTCCCACTAAAAAATTTTGCAAACTTACTCCACCACACATTCGATAGCCAAAAAAAAAAAAAAAAGATAAAGTATATTGAATTGGAGTATACTTTTATTGAAACATGGTAAAGACAACTTTGCTGTTAGAAATTATTATAAATTTAACTTTGTTTTTAGGATTAAAAACACAACAAAGTTAACAGTTGCAGCCCAAAGCCTAACTCCTACTTATGTCTATGTTGATGATTTTATTTTAAACCAAAAACTAGTTATTATGGATTATGTTTTTTTTTTTCTCTTTCTTGTGCTACTAAAAGAAATCCAAACATCGCAAAGCAGACAGAAAACGATTTTGATTCTTCTTTTTACAGTTTTACCCATTGCTTGAGTTTGTGTTAGCTTTGCCTAATTTTTCTTTTCATTCATATCGTGCACTCTCAGTTCTAGTTAAAGAAACCAAACATAGTTTTCATTCAAGTGAAAGAACACCAAAACCTGCAATTCTTTGCTCTTAAATAACAAACAGTTGTATTAACAGTTACATTTTTTTCCTTATTTTTTGCTTCTCCCTCTCCTTTCAGGTTGATTTTAGGATTTGGAAACAAAATCATTTACTTTGGAAGGTTTAAGTTACATTATTTGAAGTTATTTTCATTTCACGTGTTGAAAATAAAACCAGAAAAACAAAATATTATAATGTCCTACTTTTCCCAAGTTCCAACTCAAACAAATCATTATATATTTATGTTTGAAGGATCAAGTTAGTATAGGTTGAGTGATGTTTGCAAAATTCTGTTTTAATTGAATTGGATGCTAGTAAAAGATCTTAACTTTGATTAATGTTTAAAACAACCGGCCAAATGAGAAAAACTCATTGGCAGATGATACTAAATTTTAAGATAAAAAACTACGTTTAATATATTCTAAGGCAAGAGGTCACACAACTTTTCTTTCGGTAATCATAAACGCTTACAAATCACGCCTTAAATCTATAGAGCAAAGGAAAGCAACATCACTTTGCTTTTTCAACTCTGATCTATATAATGGACAAATATTATATTAATTTGGTTAAGTGAAATGTCAAAAAAAAAAAAAGTATCGTTTGGTTTGTTTGCTTTAAAATATTAGTAAAACTGTCTACTACAAATTATTTCAGAACCCTTGTGATATAGGCAAAAAAATCTTTCCCACCAACTGCTATGTTGCCTTGGTTGTTGAGAAGTACTTTCTTTATATGCTCTATTTGTCAGCTTAACCCCACATTGTAGTTAAGAGTCAAGGGGGATATATGGCAAATAAAGTGCATAAAGGGGATAATAATGGATGGGTGGATGTCTCAATTCAGGTATCTGGCAAGGAATGCATTTTAATTTAGATCTTTTCTTTGTTGAGGATCAAAGGATGGAGATCCGAAAACAACTTTTATAATCGCTTTTTTTTCCATTAAGATGTAAAGTTTTGAATCACAATTATTGGTGAACACCGTGATAGCAAAGTAGGGTATTAATTATTGGCATCCAAAAGTCATTACAAAATTTGCAAAAATTCTGAAATTAATGGAGTGCCACTTGGGACTTGAGGTCCGATTTTATAATAAACAACTCTCTTGCTATTGTTGGCAGTGTCACCAATGCAAGATTTGTGGAGGATGTGTGTGGCAAACTCCTATAGCCACAGGTCATATGGCCTTAAACGTATGCCTGGTATCATGATGGAGAATTCGAGTTTGGTGGAGAGAGGGAGCAGATTTGCTCAATCACGGTAGCATTGGAAAAATGAATGTTTGCCCCCAACATATCCTCCATTGAAAGATAGCAAATACCTATTTGGAAGAACTGATGAAGAGACGTTTTTCTAATAATAGGGGTGCAACCATCCTTCTTTTCTATGTGAAATTATTGTAGCCATTAACAATTAAGCCATAAAATTTCTCTTTTTATGTATAAGGAATAATATATCCTAAATGAATTTATTCACATTAGATGTATTAGTTGCAAACAAATGTCCAGTTCTTATGTTGCTTTGTAGGCCTTTTTCTAAACTTGTTGGGGGTTTGTTACTTCTAGTAATGATTCCTAAAAATGAAATATATGGTGCTGCTACTGTAGAATTTATATATCGAGCCCATTTTTTAATATGTAAACTAACTTGTGTTTTCTTACAGTATTAGAATGGGGGCTGTGTATTTTCTGAGGATTGGAAAAAATGAAGGATACAAATCTAACAGCAGCAACTGAAACAGCAGTGAATTTTTCTTCAAGCCTTTACTTCAATAATGAAACTTCGTACTAGTAAATAGACCTCATACTAGATAAATCTTAGTAGATTTTGATGGCGTTTGCTTGTTACAGAACATATTAATTAACAAAATTATTGCTTATTGCTTCATTTGGTTTACGTGTGACCTAATGCTGCTGCTCTTCATCAAAGTACTCATCAAGAGACGTGGGTAAGCCAAAGATATCCCTTCAAGGTCTATCATCAGCATCATCACAATCTCCATTGATTTCCTCTTCTTCTTTCTTCTTCTTCTTCTGCTATGGGAGGTGAAAAATCCAAGCACATTCCTCTAATCACTTCCTCATACGATGCAGATAGATCTTGGGAGGTCATTTGATGGTACTCTACCAGCTGGTGAAGGCACTGGTTTTCCCTAACCAGATTTGCATTTTCATTTGCCAGTCTGGATTTCTCTGCGAGCAGTACTTCCAATTGAAGCCTCACCTGCCACCAAAGCACCATTACTTTAAATTTGGATCACAACTTTTCAGTGTGCTAAGCGAATAAAGAAACTTACAAGATCATCTTCCTCAGGTCGGATCCCCTTACTGAATCCATCTCGAAGCCTTTTGTTCTCTTCCTCAAGCAAACCACAACGCTCTTGTATAAAACACAAATCCGATTTTATGGAATTCAACTCTCTGGCAAGTGAAGCTGCTTTGGTAGCCATTGAAATTGCTAGCTGCAAAATTGAAGGAAAGAGAACCTGAGAACTAAGCTTACTACATGGTTGCTGATAAAGTAAAACAAAAGGAAAAAAACCAACATTTTTGGCTTTCTTCATCATCTTCTTATTTTGGGAACTTTGGCCATTCTCCTTTTCTGAATCATCTCCTTTCTTCTCATCTGAGCATTCACTGGAATCAAATTTCCTCTTCATACCTATCTTACTGTCTTGTTCGATTCCTTTTTGTTTTGGAACTACCTCTTTGGACTCCGAATTCTTCAGGTTACTATGAAATATATCGGTCAATGTGGGAGGTTTAGACAGCTCTCTAGCTCCCTTAAAAGCAGAGCAAACAGAAAACAGTAACTTCAGCATGTTTCTAAATTTCTTATAGACCTACAAAACTAAAGCTAATCTCCTAATTTGTAATAGAATTGTTTAAGATTACCTGAAGAGCATTATCTAGATTGTTTGATAGCTGAGAGAGAGTTTGTGAGATGGAATCAAATCCTCTAAGCAAAAGCAATGAATCCTCCTTCAATCGCTTAGCTCTATCGGATTCTCCAGAATTCTGCCCATAAAATTAGAATGAAAACTTATCAATTCAACATCATCCCCTAAAACAAACTTTCATAGCATGGCAATTAGCTTCAAAGAAAAGCTGAAGAACAAAGAAAACTTACAATCTGTGTAGGCAAAGACGGATCAACATTTTGGACAATGGAGATCTTGGCATTCCGATCATCGATGAGTGCATCGACCCGGCTACGCAAGGTGCTCCAAAAACGCTTGTCTGAAGCAGGGCTGAAGAGAGGAGATGAAGAAGCCATCAGACTTGTGGGCTCCTGTTAATGTATCCAAACCAGAGAAAAAAGATAATTAGAAATTAAAAATAAAAAAAGAACACCCCATTAAAGCTGAGAAGAAGCGGAAAAGGGTAGAAAAGCAGAAAGAACCTTGGTGAGATGAGTTGGTGATGAAGTATCAATGGAAGCTGCCATGGGAGAAAAGCAACAGGAGAGAGAAAGAAGCAGAGCAGAGTGGCGAGGGTAACGGCTAGTTTATGAGGGAAGCTCTTTGATACTGGGAATTTAAAAAAGGTGCGCCGGTCGGGGCCAACGTTCTAAAATCTAATCCACCTGAAAAGTGAAGTTGGTCCACTCCTTTTATTAGATCATTAAAAAAAAGTATGGTTTTTCAACGCGCCTGGTAGGGACCTGGATAGAATCTAACGGCTCTGGTTTCTTGATGGACTTGGAGGATCGTGGTTTAAACTGGACGATTTAAGCTTGGGTGTGGGCTGATTGGATCAGGATTTATTTGTTTATCATCCACAAAATTCAAAATGGTTTTTTGGATTAGGTTTTTGTTTGTTTGCATACATGGCAGTGGATCCTGCTTTGAATTTGGACGTTGTTGCCTTGACCATCCTCTTTCTTAATTGCTTTGCTAGTTTGCCACCCTGGAATCCAGACTTTTCAAAACATTAGGGCTCAAGTCGAAAGTTTGCCTTCGATGTCCTATTTATGCAAAAATAAAAAACAAAGGAAAAAATTTTTTAATTAAAAAAAGTAAAAATAGTTAAAGTTCAAGAAAACTTAAACGCCTAATGTTCTATTCAGCTGAGTTTTTTTTTTTGTTTTTTTCCACTTTATTCAGCTAAGTAAATAAGGATTATGAGTTAACGGTAGATTAGAATTTAAAATAAATAAATAGAGTTTAGTTTCATTATTCTTCCACCCTATGATTTAATTCTCGTTAAATCACATGAATTAATTTTTCATCTTCATATTGGGTCGAATGCAAGATACCAGTGAAAATCTCTAAAAATTAAAAAGAAAAAATTTCACAACACCTCAAAAAATAGTTTTTTGCCACATTTTCTATCCACAAAATTAATAATTTCATTGAACAAATTTTTTTAATATATTATAAATAGTCACTTTCAAGAAAAAATCTTGAATATGATGGAATGGCACCACAAACCTCCCAGAGAACTTGAAGGAGCGACGCGAGGAGCATGTAAAAATGGGGCAAAACAAGAAACGTATGCAGCTCGAGATAGATGATAAGATACTAGAGTCCCTTAAAGTTCCGGTAGTTGTTTGATCAACCAAAATCAAGTGGCATTTTAAACTCAAACCACTCTGTACATGACTGTCTGAGATGTATTTTTTTTCCTTGTTTGTTTTTCCTTCGTTCGCATATGTCATCTCTATGTTTTAATATATTCATTTCTTTCAATAATAAATAAAGCTGTTACCTTTGAGTAAACCCGATGATGCATTTCAAGATTGTTAGGGGCATTTTAAAGGTAAAATGGACTTTTTTCTCTTTAGTATAAGTCAGTTGACGTGTCAGGTCGACTTTAAATTTTAGGATCCGCGTTAGCTTAGTTACTTTAACAACTTGCTAGTTAGCATATGAAGGTTGCTAGTTGGTACTTTATTTTGATAAAATAAATTGTATGTTAGTTATTACTTTATTTTGGTTTTGTGCTTATGATTTATTTATGGTATTTTGATTAATATGTCACTTTGCATACACTTTATATATTCACTCGCATGCATAAATTCTAAACTCGGGCTCTATTCTTTTTAAAAAGAAGTAAAGTAGTTACGCTCTCGTGAGGTGATAACCTCCGCATTTGCTAGCGAAATACTTTCATTCAAATTGAATCTTTTCTGTTAGTAGCTTTTAATTGGTAAGAATTAAGGAACCTTACTAGTCTATAATAGACGATTATATAGGGAATAGTCTGAGAACCTTTAGACGTATAAATCCTAACCCAGTATATTGTGAGCTATTAGAAGCTTGCCTAGGGTATAGCCCTGTCGATCTTTTTATAGAAATAACCTGAATATGTATTAAAATTTTTAAAAAATTGATAATAAAAGAAAAACATTTTCTTGAAAAAAAAAGTAAATTTTCTCTTAACATATAGTTCATTCATTTTTCTAGTTATCCAAAATTTGCATTTTCAAAAATGTTTTAAAATAAAATCAAGAAATTTTTTTAGCATTATCCAACCAAAAAAAAAAAAAAACAACAAACAAATTTTTCAAAAAAAATGTGTGTTTTTGAATTTTTTCCAAAAAAAAAAAGAAAAAAAAGAAAAGAGAAAAGAATTTTAAATCTGAATGTTGTTTTATTTTTCATATTTTCATTTGATATTTACATACATTTTCATCATGTTTAAAAAAAAAAAGAGAAATAATAGGGTAGTATATACAACCCATCCTATGCATCCTTATAGATAATACGTGCATCCTATCTAATGCACACATCAGTAGATAGTATATGCATCCCATTTCATACACATGTTGATAAATGCATATGCCTCTCATGCACATTTTAATAGGTGGTACATGTAGTCCATCTCATCACATATTTTAAGGTAGTATCAACCTTATTAGGCCAACACAACACATCCATTGTATTTTATGTAGACATATTTTGTGCACTTGATAGGTTTTTGCATTCTATACAAATATGTTATATTAATCATAGGAATATATCTGATTACTTATGTAAATATGTCATTGCATTTCATACATGTGGGTTCATAAATGGTAGGATTTTATAGAACATGCATTACGTTTCATATCCTACCATAACTGTAACATAACATTACATTCCTCACATACAAATCCATGGATGAAATTTTTGTCATTTGGGGCCCATACATGTGAAAATCAATTTACCTTTGGCATATTGGCATTTCATGACATCTTTTTACATTCCATCATATTTATAAACATGCTTTATGTGTCACATGAGTTAGAAATTGTTTTTGTGACATTCATTCAATAAGGGTAATAATATAAAATTTTTGGCTTAAGTCTTAGAATAAAGTGTCTGTCTTGGTGGAAATCAGAATTGTGAAAATGGGAGATCAATTGGAAGTATGATTAGTGCATTGAAGTTGAACTTTGAGGAATGAAACAACGATGAAAATGGTCGAAGCTAATGGTACGGTTGAGTTTGTTGCCTCTCAAGAATCGTTATCACTTTTGATTCCATTAAATTAAGACCAACTAACTCTTGTTGGTTCCAACACTTTTCCTTAGTATACTAAAGCATTGGGTGATTCAAATAATGACCAAAGTTTGGGTGAGCTCAATAAAGGAATGAGTAAATTAGCCTTACAATGATTGAACTCAAAAGTTTGATTTTCAAGATGGAGTTGCCTGGCTTCAAACAACCCTTACCAATTATTTTGAGTCTAAATGCACACTTAAATTCTTCTCATGACTATTTTTGATCTCCTTTCCAAGCACCTAGGATTAGGCTCCCAAATTTTATACAACCTTCGAGAATTTCACACTTGAATTTGTTTCCACCACCTCACATTTTACAACCACTTGTTCAGCAGCTATCTCATCACCACCTTCTGAATCCAATTTTCAACCTAGAGTATCTCAATTCACTTCAAAACCAAATATACTACCATTTTTCCAACAAAGCAAACCAATTATAGAATAGAAAAATTCTTGCAACACCAAAGGAAAAACCCATATTGATCCAATACCCATGTCCTACACAGAGTTATCCCCACTACTCTTAGAAAACTACCTAATTGCCCCTGTCTCTGTTGAACTCCGCAAATCACCTTTTTTCAAATGGTATGACCTTAATGCCCGATGTGAATACCATTTTGACATTATGGGTCATTCTCTGGAATACCATACGGCTTTGAAACATAGGGTATAAGGATTGATAAAAGTCAGATATTTGGATTTTAATGCCAAAATAAAGCCAATTATTTTCAAGAATCCTTCGTCGATCCATGCTGAGATAGCAAGTAATGTTGTAGGCAGTATTCAAACTGGCTAAGATAATGAATGAAAAGAAGAAGCGTTAAAACAAAGGGTCATCTTTACCAGTAGTCAGAGTCCATTTCTTTTGGATTTCTTAGGCGAGGCAAAAAGGAGTAAAAGCTAGTCTAGCTTTTTATGGTCTTTGTCCTAGGATTGTGCTTGATGTATAAACTTGAAACTCTTGGAAATAAAGAAAAATTTTTGAATTTCCTATGAATGGACATCTCTGTTTACGTTTCATTTTTAATAATGGTGTGCCTAAAAGAGTCTATGGAAAGAATGATGATTGCAATTTTATTTTCACCAAACTTTTGAGGCAAAAGAATGTATTTAAATAACCTGACTTAAATACAAGAAGGAATCTGAACTTATCCTCAATAATAATAAATTTTGATTTGCATATCATGCCTCATTTGTTTGAATTTATTATTTTTCATGCCAGCTAAGGACAAAGATTAGTGATTGTATATACACTTTTGTTAAACCTTCCAAGCAAAAAATGATTCGCAATAAAATCCCACATAAACAATTTTCAATATCAAAAAATAAAAAATAAGTCTTTTCAAAAGGAAATATATGATTTTTATGGCGAGAATCTCAAAGTAATTAGTGATTACTATAAAAAAAAAAAAAGAACTCTCATCCAATACCACTACACTTTTCCTTAACCACTCCTATGTTTCAATCCATTTGAATAATTTTAGTTACCAATCATAATTCTTTAAGAGGCATGAATTTTCACTAGTGAACCTTGTCATCATTTGATACATTGAACCGTAATCTTTTCTTGGGTAATGAGTAAAAGAGACCAATTTTAAAAATTTATTTCAAATTTGTAATTTGTAATTCAATGTGTATCAAATCTTGCTAATATAATTGAATTATCCAAATTCTTTCAATGACATAGACATGAAAAATACTTGAACTTTATTTTTCAAGTAACCATTATTTCATGTCTTAAGACATATTGACTAAAAGAAGTAAACTAATTTCCTGCCTAAGATAATTTGTTTCATACCTTAATACCTTTTTCCCTTATTTTACCAATATGCTAGACAATTTGGAACCAAAATGAGCCTTTTTATGAGTTATGCAATCAAATTTTGGACATCTCATATGACTTCATAAGAACCTTGAATAGGAAAACAAAAGGGGCATCAGTCAAACAAAAATAATTGATGGTTGTAACAAAAAAATAAAAAAAAATGAAAACAAAAACAAAGATGAGATTTTTATCTATTTCTTCAAATACATTGCTCTTCTAACCAAGTGATCGTGTTTGAAATGATGAATGGCCATCTTTATCTATCATTTGCTTATAAAAAAATTATCCACTTGCTACCCCTTTTGAGCCTATTAAATTTATTGTTCCCAAAATGAACCCCGGCCAAGGATCGCTTTTTACATTATGGGCAAAATAAGGAAATCTTTAAAAGCTCAACTTTAAAGAAAGTGTCTAATATTGAAAATGTCTAACATGCATTACAAAAATGAGAGTCTGAGGTAAAAAGTGAATGAAGCTTCAGGAAAATAGAATTCAAGAAGTTGATTGCTAAAGATGAAGTTAGATGTCCCAAAAAAAATAAACAAAAAAAAAGAAAATGATTATGACATCATGCACTTAAAAAATTTGAATGAATTCCAATAAAGTCTTAACAAATTCAAAGTTTTGGAAAAGGGACAAGAAAAAGGCCCAAAATAGAAAAGTAAAAAAAAAACAAAATAAAAAACTATTGAAATGAAAACCTTTCTTCGAGATTATTTTCCTAAAAAGAACTCCTCTTCAATTTAAGTTTTTATACTTGAAATGATAAATGGCTGCCTTTCATTATCTTTTCACAAATGTAGAAATTTATTACTTGCTACCTCTTTGAGCCTGATTGAATTCTTTCGAAATAAACCCTAACTAAGGATCACTCTTTACACTAAAGAGCAAAAAAAGAACACATTTAAGGGTTAAGAATGGAGATGTCCAAATGATATCTTGTATGTTGGGGCAAAGGCTCAATATTAAAGTTCACAATAAGTTTTAAATTCACTCAGTGAAAAAAAAAAAAAAGAAGAAAACAAAAACAAATGAATGGGTGGAAAGTAAAAAGGAATAGATTTCAGAGTGTATCTTTCGAATGGAAAAATAATCCTTTGTTTTGAGTACCCTTAAATTCTTATTTTAGGCTTTCCTATCCTTTTTTCTTTTACAACTTAGAACTTTAACCTACGTTACAATCTAAGTCCATATTGGATCAAGCATAAATGCTTAAAATTGAAGAATTTTTTATGGAAAAATCACCATGAATCTTTTAAGTCTCTATTTATTACACAATTTCCTGTTTGGATCGTTAAACCCTTTCAAAAAAAATTCTTTTCCTCTTTTAAATTAGTTTTGAAATTTTAAATGCATGGTATGTTAATAAAAAAAAATAAAATAAAAAAAAGCAAAGAATGACAGACACATGGCTTTTTGTTCAGAGAATGCTCCATAAAATCTTTGGCCTAATTATCCTGAATAATATATTTTTAGCCTATTTATCCTTTTCTTTCAGAACCCAGAACCTTGGCCTACATTACGTACCTTGAAAAGTCAATTCTGATCAAAGGTGGACACTTGAATTAAAGAGTTATGTCCTTGAAGATTTTACTAAGTTCTTCATTGTTAATTATTAAAAAAAAAAAAAGGCTCTAAGGTGAAATCCTAAAAAGGGCAGTTTAAAATTACAACAATTTTTGAGACCCTAAAAGAATTTTAGAGTTCCAAGATTCTATGCAGAATAAAAAGTCACAATACAAAATCTTTTAAAAGATCAGTACCCATTAAAAACTTTGCATTTCTCCAAAATGTGAAAATAAAAAACCAGCCCTTTTCTCTATCCAAATCTTCCTTGCAAAATATTGATTAGCTTTAATGTACATTGACGCATCATGTTTTCAATAAAAGAAAAGTGTTTTAGAAAAATCATCTCTTTTGTGAGCCCAAGAGAAATTCTTACAACCCTCTTTGAGCCTTCTTTAAAGTATGCCCATTAGTGAAAAATTTATTACCCTATCCACAAATATTTCAAATAGTAATCATCAAGCCTTCTCTAAAATATGCTCACTAGTGAAAAAAATTGAATTGACAATTATACCATCCATAAGCATTCCAAATAGTAATCATCAATTTATAAGAGATTTGAAAGTCTTGAGTTTTCAATTTTTCTCATTAATTGTAAAGATAGTTTATATAGGGCAATTTTGCGTTCACTTTTGAAAACTTCATAGATTAGTTAAGCATTTTTGTACAAGATATTGAGAATCATTTTTGGTGAAGAATGAACTTTAAAATTTTGAACAAAGATTTTTTGAAAAAAAAAAAGAAAAAAAATGAGGTCTTTGAATTTGCATCAATTGCAAAAGACATTTAATCTTCATATTGCAAAAACGAAAAAGATATTCACATTTGCTTTCAGCTCTGCATCATAAAAAAATGACATTCATATTTGCATCACTTTTATTCGCACTTGCATGTGCATCATGAGAAAGACATTTACTTTCAACTCTACATCACAAAAAAAGGACATTCGCATTTGCATCACCTGTATTTGTATCATTTGCATGTACATCATGAGAAAGACATTTGCATTCACATCTACATCACAAAAAAAGAGACATTTGCATCACTTACATCTGCATCAACAAAAAGTCATTCACATTTGCATCACTTGCATCTGTATTGCAAAAAAAAAAGATATTTGCATTTGCATCACTCATATTCATACTTACATGTACATCATGTTGTAAAAAAAAATTGCATTTACATCACTTGCATCTGCATCATAAAAAAATGAAAATGACATTCGCATTTATATCTCTTACATTCGCACTTGCATGTGCATCATGAAAAAGACATTTGCTTTCAACTTTACATCACAAAAAAAAAGACATTCGCATTTGTATCACTCGCATTCATACTTGTATATGCATCATGAGAAAGACATTTACATTCACATCTACATCATAAAGAAAGAGACATTTGCATTTGCATTGCTTGCATATGTATCACAAGAAAGACATTCGTATTTACATCACTTGCATTTGCATTTATATAAGACGCTTGCATTTGCATCATATAAGACATTTGCATTTTCATCCTGGTATTTACATCCTAAAAAAAGTATTTATTGGGGCATTTATATAAAAAGAACATTGGCATTTGCATTATGAAAAAGTCATTTATATTTGCATCAAGCATTCACATTCTTACATGCGCATTGATATTTGCATTCACATTAACATTTACATTTACATCATTTGATGGAAATAGATATTCATATCATGATTGTGTTTGTCAACTTTGTAAATATTAGAAAAAGGATAAGGAAAAAAAGGGCAAAAAAAAAAAATCTATCATGGAAAGATGAGAAAAAAAATAGTTTGATAGAAAACCAAAATATCAAAAAAGGTTTGAAAAGTTGAAAGAAAAATGATCTGCAAAAAATGAAAGGATTTTTGAAAAATGAGATATGATAAAAGATCAAATTTAAGCCTAGCTTAGCTGGTCCTTGGTTAAATTTTAAGCCCAAATTGGCTAGCCCTTGGTAAAATTTTAAGCCCAAAAAATCTTATCACGGGTCAAGACTTAAACTCTAGGCTCATGTGGCTTCAAGACCTGAACATGGACTCATCCGTGTCCCAAATCACTCTAATTGTCATGGTTCACACCAACTTGTGAGGTATTATTCGTTTTAGCCCCCATTGGCCTCACGGTTTTATCTTACAAAATGTGCCTTACAAGTTGAAGGTAGTATGAACCTTTATATCCCATGATCAACTTTAGTACATAGTCGATATTAGATTCCTAGCTCCATCATAGGCTATGACATCTTCCCTCACTTTAACGAAAACTCACTATCTTTCGTGGTATATCACTAGTACCTCTAGAGCTAGCTCTGATATCATTTGTCATGGGCCAAGACTTAAACTCTAGGCTCACACGACTCTAAGACCCAGGCATAAACTTATATGGTATCCCAGATCAGCCTAACTATCATAATTTACATCAACTTATGAGGTATTATCCATTTTAGCCCTTCTTAGCCTTACGATTTTGTCTCATAAAAGGCACCTCACAAGTTAAAAGTGGTGTGAACCCTTATATCGCATGACCAACTCTAGTACACAGCTGATGTGGGATTCTTGGCTCTACAGCTTAGCTAGCCTTCAATAAAATTTTAAATTTAGCTTAGTTGGCGCTTGGTAAAATTTTAAGCCTAGCTTAGCTGACCCTTAGTAAAGTTTTAAGCCCAGTTTAGCTGACCCTTAGTAAAATTTTAAGCTTAACTTAACTAGCCTTTGGTAAAATTTTAAGCTCAAATTAGCTGACCCTCAATAAATTTTAAGCCTAGCTTATAAAGAGCCTATTAAAGTTTCCTATGAACTTGAGAATGAAGTCTAAGGAATATTAGCTTAAAGAAGGTGATTGTTGCCAGTCAATTATGTAACTACTCTACCTGCTAAAATCCATCTCAATCTCAAACGAAATGATTTTAGCAATTTGGTTAGTATTTAAAACTAATAAAGTGTCACTGCCAAGGAGATTTTCTAAAAGAAGTTTGCAAACCTTGTCAGTCCCTATGGATGATCAGTTTATTAAGGCCATAGTTCAATTTTGGGACCCCTCATATTGCTGCTTTGTGTTTAATGAGGTTGACATGGTTTCAACTATTGAAGAATATTTAACTTTCCTTTGCTTGGATCTCTCTAACCCCAATAAGGTATGTTGGAAGAATAAAAAAATTGGTTACCACAAAAAGCTTGCTTAAATGATGGCCTTAGATGTCTATACTATTGATAATTGGGTAAAAGGAAAAGGTGAAAGTGTTGGTATTCCTTGGTCTATTGTTCATGACTTTATATACAAATATTTTGGCACTGAAAGAGGAATGGATTTGATGGCATTGGCTTTATATAGGGTAATGGGATTTTCAAAAGTAATAGGTTACATTGATGTTGTAGTGGTGAATTTTTTTGATCAACTTGGTTACCAAATCAACCCTATTCCTGCAATTTTAGCAAAGACCATTACATCTTTAAATCATTGTCATCAAAATGGATGTGCTTAATTGTTGACCGTTTGGATGAAAAGTCATATAAAAGATAATGGTGGTAAATTTCGCAAGCCCTATTTCACTACAAGTACTTCCACTAAGGAATTTTGTGAGAATGAATGGCCTACACAAAATCTAAGGAAACATGGATCTTATTTCTATGCAAGCTTACTAGCCAAGATGTAATAAGGAAAGCACTTTGGATGCCTTATGGACTAGTATTATATGGCTGTGAAGATAAGCTTTGGGTTCCTCTTTAAGGCCCTTAGGATGCAATAAGTTATTCTCCAATCATGGTGCAAAGATAATATGGCTATGAACAGTTTATCCTAGCTACTTTCGGACTTAGTAAAATGGAGCTTTCATATGTTAAAATCAATGCCTCCAAAAAGATAGCCAAAGCCCTACAAGCTTGGAATTTGCCTCAAAAGGAAGATAGGAAGAGATGCTCAAATGAGGTTACCCTCGAGTACTTTATGTAGCACATTAGGTAAAATAAAGACATTAAAATCCTTGAAGGAATAAGTCTAAATGGCCTAATGAAATCATCACCTTTTGATCCCCTATTCATAGTGAAAGCTGCTAAAAGAAAGTTTCAATTTGAAAAAGATGAATTGGAGCTTAAAAACAAAGGTTAAAAAAGGAGTTAGATGGAAGAATGAACTAAAAGATTCAAGCACTCAGACAAGAAAATGATGAATGGAAGAATTTTTTTTTCTGATCTTAACATACACAGTCATCCACCAATTGTGAGTTACCTCAACTTTTGAAAGAAAATAGACAATTACAAGCAAAGATGCAAGAAAAAGATGAAGCACTCACCGAAACACAAAAGCACATCTAAATGCTCAATAAAGTAATGGTCAAAATTGGAACACAATGGGTGTTGTGAATGAAAAATGTGAACAAGCCAAGGAAACATATATGAGAAAACATAACCAATTAGAGTGCTTGCTTGATCAAATCACTATGGCTACCGATAAAGCTAAAGACTTGGTAGAAAAAGTTGAAGAATGAAAAATAAAAGTACCACCAGTGGGAACACTTGGCCAAGAGTTGCTAGTTTTCCTTAATGAAGTGCAAGGCTAATATCAACAATTAGGGATTTTTTTCTACAATAAATTTTAGACTTTTCATGGATGTAATATTGGATTTGGTTAGAAATAACTTTCAATTCAATAAAGATTTTCTTTGTTAATAATTTTTATGTGGTAAATCCTCTTTATTGCATTCATATATCCATGCTTCATACATAAATATCTTTTCAAAGTGCATGATAATAAGTCATCCTAATTTCTTTAAAAATTATAGTAAATCAAGGTTCAATGATAGCTCAACCTTCAAACAATCTGAGGTGTTACAATACTAGATATCAGGCAAGAATCATGGAAGAAGAAAACACTCTTTACCTCCAAAAGCTACAAAAGTCATAAGAATAATTAAAAGGGTAGTTGGAAACTATTACTGAATTATTAAAAAATATGAACAAGGGGAAAAAATGGAAGAAGTGGTGATACAAAATGAGGTTGATTCATTATATCCCTCTAGTTTTGGCCTATACTCAACACAAACATCTCAAGGAGCCTAGCACCAAATGTCATTTACTACAAACTATCCCTATGTCCAGACTAACATGCCAACAACTATTGCTCCTACTCCCCTTACCCCTACTTTTGACATTAAAATGCTTGATCCTACATAAGTTCCAAATCTTGATGATCCCAGAAAGCAAGAAAAGTTAAAATTGGCCCTATTGAAATTAAAAAAAAATTTGAAACCTAAAAAATGAACACTATTGAAGAAAGGCTTAAACCTATCAAGGGAAGGATTTTTATGGGTCAATGGATGCTACTGGACTTTACTTAGTCCCTGATGTTGTAATTCCACTAAAATTAAAAGTGTTTGAGTTTGAAAAGTATGATGGAACTAAATGCCCTACTACACATGTCAAGATGTATTGTCACAAAATGTTTGCATATGCTCACAATGAAAAATTTCTCATCCATGTTTTTCAAGATAGTCTTACTGGTTCAACAGTTAAGTGGTACATACAACTAATAGATCTCACATCATTGGATAGAGAAAACTTGCAAGGACTTTCATTGCACAATATAAGCATATTCTAGACATGGCATCAAATCATATGTCTCTCCAAAGCATGGAGAAAAAAGCAAGTGAGAGTTTCAAAGAATATGTTCAAAGGTGGAGAAATATGGCTACCCAAGTTCAACCCTTATTGATTAAAATAGAAGCCACAGTTTTATTCGTCAATACTCTCAAGGCTTTCTATTATGATAGAATAATTGACAATGCCACCAAAAATTTTACTGATATGATAATCTTTAGAAAAATCATTGAAAATATTATTAAGAATGGGAAGCTAAAACGGGGTGAAACATTTAGTGCAAAAAAAGAAAGTTACACCAAAAAGAAGGAGGTTGATGTTCAAGCTATATTTCGTAAAAGGCCCAATTCAAAGAGTAACCTCGATATCCTCTATGCCCACATACTAAAACCCTTACCATTTCTCCCATAACATCTTATCAACACCTATCCTTACCACCCCGCACCACTTACTTATCAACCTAGTGTCTAACTTATAACCCTTATGTATGGCCCTGCCCCTTTTCCTACTGCCTAACCAAATGTATATGCCAATTATTCAAAGGTGCCTTGAGCTACCAAAGAAAGGACCCAGATTGATCCCATCCCTATGACCTATACTAAACTGTTCCATCAATTAGTAAAAGGTCATCTTATAGTACCTCACCATGTGGCACCATTAAAGCCTCCTACCTTAAATGGTATAATGCTATTGCTAGATATAACTATCATGCTGGAAATATAGGTCATTCAACTAAAAATTACCCTAATTTGAAATACAAGGTGTAACATTTCATTGACAAGGGTGTGTTAAAATTTGATACCTTTGGAGGACCAAACATCAGTGGGAATCCTATACCAACTCATACTAGAATAATTAATGCTATAAATGGTGGTAAAACTTGCCACACTAAAATGAGTGTCAATAATGTCAAAACTTCATTGGAATAAGTTTTTAAAGCTCTGGATAAAGCAAACATGATTCATCTAGTACCCCTAAGTCACAAAGATTATTGTGACAAAAAATATTCAAACCAGTCTTACAAATATCATAAAAGAACTTTGGGGCATTCTATCTAGCATTGTGATGCATTTTGTCAAAAGCTATAAAAGATGATGGATGGCTTTCAAATCAAGTTTTATGAGAAAGCTAAAGAAGACATGATGAATGTAGTAGGAGAAAAAGGACCTTATAGGGCTTGGGTCAAACCTCTCACAATTTACTGCAAGCCAATTCAGAACTAAAAGCAACCTACTTCAAAGTTGGTTTTGACAGTCAAGGTCATAAGTCTTTGAATGATAATCAAACTGTAATTAACTTTGCAAATATAACTGAAGTAGAGGGCATGATTAAAAGTGTATGATGTTATTCACCTGAAATGATGGATTAGGCTAGAAAATAGAAAGCCAAAGAAAGTGAAAAAGGTGACCGAACTAACCCTGTTGAAATTCTTAATAAGGGATTCCAAAAACCAATCACTGAGAAAAAGACGTGAATTTTTGAAATTAATTAAGCACAGTTAACATAGCATGGTGGAATAACTAAATAAGATATCTGCAAGGATCTCACTTTTTTCATTAATTCTTTCTTTAAAATCCCATAAGAATGCTTTGTTAAAAGTGCTAAACCAAGCTTATGTCTTTCACAACATATATGTGGAAGAAGTAGGCAACATTTCTAGGAATTTGCTAGTATCTAATTACATAAGCTTTAATAATGTTGAAATACCCCCTGAAGGATAAAGAAGATTAAAGGCTCTTTACATCATTGTAAAATACAAAAGTCATACCATTACCAAAATCCTGATTGATAATGACTCTTTAATAAATGTCATGCCTACTAGTACTTTGACCATGCTCCCAATCAACATATCCTATATAAAAGCTAGCCATATGGTAGTACGGGATTTCGATGGTTCATGAAGGGAAGTGTTAGGGGACATTGAGATACCATTATCAATTGGTCCTTGTACTTTTAATATCAAATTTCAAGTGATGGACATCTTTCCAACCTATAGTTGCCTATCGGGAAGACCATGGATTCATATACTAAGTGTTGTTCTTTTTTTTTTGTACCAAAAAATCAAATTCATTGTTGATGGGTATTTGCTTTATATTTCTAGGGAAAAAGATTTGCTTGTAACACAATCCACATCCACTTGATATGTAAAAGCAACTAATGAAACATCGAGTGCTCATTTAGATATTTTGAGATAATCAATGCAACGTATGTAAGGGAAAGATCTAAACTTTATGCCCCTCAACTATCTACAAGCACTAGCATGATAATCAGACAAGTAATTGAAAAGGGTTGGCATCTTGAAAAAAGATTGGGGAAAAATCTGCAAGGGATAAAACAACCTCCATTGATATCATATAACAAGGATAGCATGGCCTGGGATATAAGCTAACAAGGACAGACAAAATGAAAATAACAAATAAAAAAAAAAAGAGAAGAGAATAGCTAATCTAAAGGGATACGAACTCGAAGATGAAGAGTTAGTCATTTCCTACCTTTATGATACCTTTCATTCTAGAGGATGCACGTATCCTCAGTCTTCTCAAGCTAGTAATGGGGATATGGCATGGAATCTAGGGAAGATCTTTTCTAAGTTCTCTATTATAATGGTGGATGATAAAGTTGTTGAAGATTAATAAGAGAAACCATTTATGTATTTTACCCTGCTAGGCAATGATGTGAAAAATGAAATATGACAAAGTTACTTATTGTCCTTAAACCTCTGAAAAAGTAATATAATGAGTTAAACCCTAACTATTTAAGCCCAAGCATCGGGGATATCTTTTATGTATGGGCTAATTTACTCATTATTGTTTCAATAAAATGATTTGCATAATGTATTATCATTATACTTTCTCTTTCAATTTTTTCATTCTTTTCCACAAACACTTGTCCACATCCTTATATTGCACATGTTTTTCAAGTTTCTAAATAATGGATGTTCAAACAATCATGACCATAATTCATTATTCAATTTTGAAAGCATTATTCATGCTAATATGATTGATAAATTGACACTTTTAACCTACTAAGATTGCTGAAATGAAAGAAGATAGACTTCATGAAATGAAAAAAGAGTTTTGATCACTAAAAGATGAAAAAAAAGTAATATGTGATTTTTTTTGTAATGATTCATTCACAAATTTACTCTTAGTCAATAAATGTTCTTCATTAAGAGTATTCATGTTTGATACGAGAAATGACCATCTTTCTTCTACCTTTCACAAAAGAAGTAAAATTATCTATTTGTTACCCTATTTAAGCCTATCAAACATTTTTTTGGAAGAAACTTTAACAAGGATCATCCTTACACTGGGAGGCAAAGGTGAAAAAGTTTATTCATAAAAAAAAAAAAATCAAAGTCCTTAATGATTTCAAGGGCAAAGCCCTTTGTGCTTAGATTTTTTTAAAAAATGATAAAAATGTATTAAAAAAATTATGATGAAAAAAAAGAAATAAAAACAAAAAAGAAATTTATGAGGTAAAAAGTCAAAGTGTTCCATATGAAAAGAGATGATCCTTAGTTCATAACCCTTCGAACATACATTTTGGGCTAAAATTTTTTATTTCATCTTAAGACCAAAAGGCCAAAATTTTTTTATTTCATTTCTTCTAGTTCTTTCTCTCTCTACTCTCTCCCTCTCTCAAACTCTCTTTCTAAAACCCCATCGACTGTCATCACTCTCAGAATCTGGGGATGGTGTGCCTTGCCATTTGCTTATCATCGTCATCGTCCGCTGTCACCGATAATCAAAAAAAGTCAAAAACTACCAAATAACGCCCCTCAACTCCCTGAACCCAAATTCAAGCTTAGTTTTACGAGAAATGGCCTTGAACTGCGTATATCAAGGCCCAAAATTACAACCAAGATTTTTTTTTAAAGGCGCTAAGGTCTTGTTCTAAGGATTGTAATTTTTTATGGTGTTTTCTTGGTTTTTTTTTACCAAGATATTTTTAAGATCTAGCAAAAAAAATTTTGATCTGGTTTTTCCTTTTTGTTGTAGGGTTTTTTTATCACCTCATTTTGCTGGATTTCCAAGGCTCTATTTATAGAGCAAAAAACAAAATTAAAATCTTAATAATAAAGATATCGGGGCGATTGTCAGGGTGGTTATCGATGGCTATTAGGGCAGTTGCTGGTGGCTGTTAGGCGGCTAATAAAAAAGTTGCTAGAAAAGAAAGAAAGAAAAAAAGAAAAAAAGGAAAAAAATAATAATAAAGATAAATACAAATAGGTGTCTTCAACTACCTTTATTTGCTTATTTTTTAGAATCAAGAACAAGGCAAAAACTAAAAGACAACCATTTTGTTTGGGCAAACATATACAAAAGATAAAACTTTGAACACAAAGTTTCTCTCTCTTTTTTTTTTCTTGGAAAATTTGAAAGATTCCTCTAAGTAGAGGCTCAACAAAAATAAATTAAACCATCGAAAAATAACTTCAAATATCACCATTGAAGGATAAATGAACTTGGACATTGTCACCGAAAGGATGCGAATGACTTCAAATATCGTTACTGAAGAAAACTTGAATATCACCATCGAGAAAATACAATTCAAGTTTTAACACTCGGATACCACCACTGAAAAGATGCAATTCTAGCTTTAATAATTAGATATCACCAAGATGCAAATGACTTCGGATATCACCACCGAAAGAAACTTGAATATCATCATAAAAAAATACAAGTCAAGCTTTAACATTTAGATATCACCACCAAGAAGATACCAATGAATTTAGATATCGCCACCGAAAGAAAACTCGAATATCACTACCGAGAAAATGCAATTCAAGCTTAACACTTGGATATCACCACTAAAAAGATACAAATAACTTCAAATATCGCCACTGAAGGAACTCGAATATCACCATTAAAAAAATGCAATTCAAGCTTTAACAATCAAATTTCACCGTCGAGAAGATGTAAATGACTTTGAATATCACCGTCGAAGGAAACTCAAATATCATTGTTGAGAAAATGTAATTTAAGCTTTAACACTTGAATATCACTACCAAGAAAATGCAAATGACTTTTATATTACCACCAAAGGAAACTCGAATATCACCATCGAAAAAATATAATTCAAGCTTTAACACTTAGATATCACCATCGAGAGGATGCAAATGACTTTAGATATCATTATCAAAGAAAACTCGAATATCATTATCGAAAAATTTAGATATCATTATCAAAGAAAACTCGAATATCATTATCGAAAAAATACAATTCAAGCTTTAACATTCAGATTTCACCACTAAGAAGATGCAAATGACTTTTATATTACCACTAAAGAAAACTCGAATATCACCATCGAAAAAATATAATTCAAGGTTTAACACTTAGATATCATCACCGAGAGGATGCAATGACTTTAGATATCGTTATCAAAGAAAACTCAAATATCATTATCAAAAAAATGCAATTCAAGCTTTAACATTCAGATTTCACCACTGAGAATATGCAACTGACTTCGGATGTTACAATCGAAAAAACTCAAATATCACCATCGAAAAAATGTAATTCAAGTTTTAACACTCGAATATCACCACTGAAAAGATATATAAATGACTTTTAATCACTCGGATATCACCATCAAGAAGATGCAAATGACTTGGGATATCACCACAGAAAGAAACTCGAATATCACCATAAAAAAATGTAATTCAAGCCTTAACATTCGGATATCATCACTGAAAATATGCAAATGACTTTGGATATTTCCACCAAAGAAAACTTGAATATCACTATCGAAAAAAATGTAATTTGAGCTTTAACACTCGGATATCACAATCGAAAAGATACAAATGACTTCAGATATCGCCACCAAAGGAAACTCGAATACCACAATAAAAAAAATGTAATTCAAGCTTTAACATTCAAATATCACCATCGAGAAGATGCAAATGACTTCGGATATCATCATCGAAGGAAACTCTAATATCACCATTAAGAAAATGTAATTCAAGCTTTAACACTCGAATATCACTATCAATAAGATGCAAATTGACTTTTAATCACTCGGATATCGTTACTGAAAAAATGCAAATGACTTCAGATATCACCGTAAAAAAAAACTTGAATATCACAACTGAGAAAATATAATTCAAGCTTTAACATTTGGATATCATCATCGAAAAGATGCAAATGACTTCGGATATCGCCACTAAAGAAAACTCGAATATCATTATTGAGAAAATACAATTCAAACTTTAACACTTGGATATCACCATCGAGAAGATGCAAATGACTTTTAATCACTCGAATATCATCACTGAGAAGATACAAATGACTTCGAAGATCATCATCGAAAGAAACTCGAATATCAATGTCAAGAAAATGTAATTCAAGCTTTAACATTCGGATATCGCCATAAAAAAAAACTCGAATATCACCATTGAAAAAATGCACTTCAAGCTTTAACAAGATGCAAATGACTTCGGATATCACCACTGAAAGAAACTTGCATATCACCATCAAGAAAATATAATTCGAGCTTTAACATTTGGATACCATCGAAAAGATACAAATGATTTTTAGCCACTCAGATATCACCACCAAGAATATGCAAATTACTTCGGATATCACCATCGAAGGAAAGTCAAATATCACCATCGAGAAAATGCAATTCATATTTTAATACTCGAATATCACCACTGAGAAAATGTAAATGTAGAGAAAGAATACAAATTCAAATTTTAAACTCGGATATCACTATCAAGAAAATGTAATTTGATACTTTAGTACTCGAATATCACCATCGAATACTTTGAAAATAATTTATCACAATATTTCTCTTAGTTGATGCCGATTTCACTAGGTTAACAACTTTTCTACTAGCTAGATTGGGCTTAAAGCTCTCATTTTGTGTCATTTCGTTGAAATTCCTAAAAATTTTTAATCTTTTGAATATGTTTTTACCCATTTCTTTTTTTTCTTCTTTAATGTTTCCAAAAGTGGCAAACACCATTATGATGCAAATGTCTTCTTTTAAAATGATGATGCAAATGTTTTTTTTTTTTAAATGATGCATATAAAATGAAAATGTTTTTTTCTTAAAATGATGCACATGAAATGCAAATGTCTTTTTTTTTAAATGATGAAAATGTCTTTTTTTAAAATGATGCACATGAAATGCAAATATCTTTTCCAAAAATACCAATGCATAACTTCCTATAAATGTTGGACAAGCTAATGATGCAAATGCAAAGTCAAAAGATTCAAATGCTCAAAATTTTATTTTCTTAAAAAAAAAACCAAGTCAAGATATACAACTACGCAAAATCTTCTTTTCTTAAATATCTATTTTTTTTTCTTTCAATCTTGAATCTTTTATCTTATTTCAATTTCAAACCCTTTCTTTGCTACTCATTTTTCATCAATTTTTGCTTTTTTCTTCCCAATTTGGATTTATCAATTTTTTTTCCATTTTTTCATCTTCAAATCAAACATGCATATGATTAACTCAAACTTGATGAAAGTGAATTGAAGAAAATAAGCCATCAAACTATGGTGAAACTCAACTAATTAAACATACTTTTGTATTAAAAAGTGTTTCTTATAGTGCCATCTATTTTCGTTAAAGTTTTTTTTTCAAATTTTATTTTTCGTAAAACCATTTTATTTTAATAATAAAATTCTCACAAAAAATTGCCTTAGTCAACCTTTATGAACAATGAGATTCTTAAGTCTTTAAAAAAATGGTGATCATTATTATGTACATTTCTGAATAGAATGGCAATTCCATCATTTCAAATGGCTTGGATGATTAATTGTCAAATTAAGGTCGGCATTATTAAAAGGGACTTCACAACTTGATATGAAATTTTAAATTTTTATCCAAGCTCAACAACAAATTCTTTTGGAAGGTTCTTTTCTGGTTAAATCATATTTGACATCCTTTTTAATATCACAATGTGGTATTTTAATAGATATCAAGACCAACTGTGGTAAATTCAAGATCATATTGGAAAGGTCAAGATTTTCTATGATAACCCTTGCACACATCTCAATCATTGGTTGCAATGAGTTTTCCTATTGCAATCTTATTCTCGCTCTAGACTACCCATTTTTGGGTTTTCACCATAAAGCTTCATTCTTTCATTTTTCTTTTTTTTTTTGGTTTTTTTTTATGAATTCATTGTACATTCAAGTACCCTTATGAAAAAGAAAATTTTTCAAAGAAAATAGACAAAATGAAATTGGTCATAAGGATTCTACAAGGAATAAATTCTTCAATTCAAGTATCCACATTTGATCGAAATGGACTTTTCAAGGTATGTAACATGGTCTAGGGTTCAAGGTTCTGAAGAAATGGATAAATAAGCCCAAAACATGTGTTTGAAGTTTGATCAAACCAAGAATCATTTCACATAAGAAAAACAACTTTTCTTTTGGGCGTTCATCTTTTTTATTTCTTCAATTCTTAACATTTAATCATTTCTTTTTCTCTTTCTTTTTTTTTTTTGTTTTTTTCTTTTTTTTTTATTGTTTCCATTTTTGCTCTTTCTTGTATATTCCAACATTTGTTGAAATATGTTCAAAACTTTTAAAACTTAATTTGTTTGACATTTGCCCCTACAACTTAAGGCATTCTTTCTTTGCTATCGAAGCATGACTTCATCAAATAAATCTTTCTTTATATTTTTCTCCTAATGTAAAGGGTAATCCTCGATCAAGGTTCATTTAAAAAGAATTTATTAGGCTTAAAGAGGTAGCAAATGGATAATTTTTTATTTATGAAAATGATGAAAAAATATGGCCATTTGTCATCTCAAGCTTGGTCACTTGTGCTAAAGAGTAATTCCTTAAAAAAAATAAAATTTTGTTTTTATGACCTCTCTTTTTTTTTATCATTTTTTGTTTTTTTTACTTTTTCTTTTTGGGATCATTTGAATATCTAGAGTGCACAATGTAACCATTGATATTTTTTTTCTTTTTTTTAGTTCTTTTTGTTTTCACAACTTCTATGACAATCAATCTTTATCCTATCTTGGCAAGTCAACAAGGTTTATGTGACAATGAAAATCATGTTAAGAAAGTTTATTTAAGTCCTGACTGTGCATATCATTAACAAAGTGGATAGTGACATGAGCTAGGTAATTTTGGGGCAATTGAAAATTATTTTTTTCTGTCAATATACCACTTGATAAAAAAAAAAGTTCATTTGTGTATTCGTGGCTATCTAAATAACTTTTTGTTTGAAGTATAGTCTTACACCTATCAACTCACCAATATTTAGATAAAAAAAAAACATCATATTTATCTAATTTTTCAAAAACTCAGAAGGTTTTTCCAAATTGATCATTTCAGTGATTGTTACTTGACAAGAAGCATCACAAAGTTCAAACTTGTATCCTTTGGAGCATTAAAGTTTTTCAAGTGATTTTTTGACATGAAAAGAACACGAGAATATTTTATTTGAATAGATTCATAATAATGACCATCATTTTTTTAAGACTTTTATTATGAAAAGAAAAGATTTAAAAAAAAAAACTTGAGAAAAAAAAAACACTCTCTCAATTAGCATTCAGATTCATCTTTCATATAAGTCATAAAGTTCATACGTATGTCTAATATAGAAGTGGAAAAGGAAACAAAATGGGCACACTTTTTGAATCAATCTGCCTCTTTGCAACATTAAACAAAATGTCCATCACTTTTCCAAAAAAGCTATAGAATTATTCTCCAATTTTTCATATGTCCATTGCATCCAAATTATTCATATCACTATTTTAATTCCCTTGGTTCACCTCTTTTTTAATATATCAAGGTAGAGAGATTTCAACGATATGATGATCCCTGTTAGTTTCAAATTTTATTTTTTCAGCTTTATTGAGATCTCTAATTTTGTATTTAAGTACGGGGCAGTTCTCTGTCAAGTGATCCTGATTTTCATTATAATAATCACATTTTGCATTAGGATCATACCATTTTGGGTAAGGGGTTAAAGGGATTCTAGAAGCATAAGCTCTAAAAGTTGATTCTAGATAAGTTGGGATAATAATTATGTGTAAGATATGAGAATAAGATTGAAAGTGGTTCTTTCTTGGGCATTTCTTATAGCTATCAGACCACTACTTAGATTGGGTCTTTATTCTGGTCTGGTAGATACAGTGGGACGATTGTATGAATAGATGAATATCTAAAAGGATGATTGAAAATGAGACGGATAAGCTAGTTATTGTAGTGGTTAATATGGCTGATATGGATGAGGAATGGATGTAACATTGTTTATGGAAGGGTAATGGGTTTGGTACACTGGTGCTGGGTATGATGTGAAACCTCTAAATTGTTACCCCGCATAGTTCATTGTTTGGGCTTTATTTTTTTTCTTTTGGGGAGCTCCACCTTTTTTTGCTTTGCTTGTTTTTCTTACATCAAGCTTGTCATTTTTTATGACGTTTCAATTATCTCACTTAATATCACTATATCTATAAAATTCTTAGTTGTATTACCTATTAGTCTTTCATAATAAGGTGCTTTTAGGGTGTTCACAAACAGGACAGTTATTTTTTTCTTAGTGAGGGGAGGATGTACTTGTACGACCATATCTCTCCACCTCTATGCATACTCTTTAAAGCTTTTTGCTACCTTTTTTTTTCATGTTCTATAGAGATAGACAATTTAGAGCTAGATCCATGACATATCGTTATTGTGTAAAAAATGTCTTTGTGAACTCTTGCCAGAAATGAATACAAATCTTGTCTAGTTGAACATACCATCTGATTGTGGAACTCGTAACGTTGTCCTGAAATACATACATCAACAACTTCTTATCACATACATGTGCTACCATCTTATGATAATACATGATGACATGAGTCATTGGATATTTATGCTATCATATTTTTTAAAATTTAGGACCTTGAATTTAGATGGAATGACCATGTCTAGGACTAAACAAAGCTCAGCTGCATCCATGGAGCCATAAAAATTCATTCTTTTTACGACCTTAAGCCTTTCTTCTAATAATTTCATCTTCTGCTGGACACTGGTATCTTTCACTTTCTCAAGTGTCTTTTATCCCTAGCTTTTTTCTTTCTTTGAGATCATCCAAGTTATGAACCAAGATTGGCTTGGGTGGTTTTTTTGTAATAATAGGATTAACAAAATTTTGAAACTATTCTGAAGCAAGTATAGATGTCATTCCTGGATAAAGATTGGAATATCCTTCAAGAGTAAGAATTTATAGTCTAGTTTCTTGAGAAGGTTGGGTCAATCATGGCTCAAACCCTTGAGGGTATATAGGATCCACTATGTCTAGCAATTGTTCTTGAAAGTCGAGATTTTTTTCCACCACTTTTTTTTATGAAAATTCTTAAGCATGTCCATTATCTTATCAATATCCTCTTTTAGTTCTTTTTTATTCTTCTCCATCCTCTCAAATCGACTATCATGTTCTTGTTCTATGATTCTTGTTTGAGCTCTAGTGTTGTATGAATGGCAAGGAGCTGGAGTCGAAACTTTTGGTGGGCGAGCTATTCTTGAACCTTTATTACCACAACTTTTTAAAAATCAGAATACCATGTGTTGAAAATTTTATTTTCATTTTTTATGATTTTTTTGAAAGAAAAAAAATAGTGCACATAATGCATGAATGCAAATGGGAGATATTTGCTCTTGGACAAATTTCAACACTATAAATTTTCATTAATTCATACAACTTTTGTTACATGAGATTTATCATCCTAGAAGAAGATGAGTAAATCAGTAGTTCTATGGGATCAATGAAGAACTTCTCTAGAAAAAATGTCCTAGAGCAAATACCTTAATGCTTAATTGTATGATATGATTTATGTAAAAGGAAAAAGAAAATAAAATAAAATTGAGTTAATGCGAGGATGTGGTTTGAGATTAAAAAAATGTTTTTTGTTGTTTTGAGATTTTTTTTTGTTTTGTTGTTTTGTTTTTCTTTGTTTTGTATTCTTACACGTTTTGGACTTAGGTATTTTTTACACAAAGGTTGGCAAAGCTCTACCTAAGGTTGGCTTCAGATAGCTTATTACATGCTTGTTTTAGATTGACATGAATCTAAAGGTCTAAAGGTTTCCAAATTGCTCATCACTGTCGTCTACATTGGACTAGTAAGGCACATCGATCCTCACCGATTACAGGCTAATGAAAAGTATTCAATTTAAGTGAAAGTATTTCGCTTGCTATTGCGAAAGTTATCACCTCACAAGGGCATAAGTACTTTACTTCCTCCTATAAGGGACAGAGCCCGGATATAGAGCTCATGCATGAAGTGCAACGTGTCATCGTGTGTGCAAATATCTCCTAATTTATTCAGAATAATACATACAAATAAATAAAGATGAACAAAAAGCATAAAAAATATGTAAAATCTTCTTTTTGTCTTTAATTTGTTTTTTATTTTTGATTGATCTTTTTTTTTTAAAGGAATCAAAATCTAGGAACTTAAAATTAAATATTGATTAAGATTATTTAAAGCAAAATTTGAGGATAACACATAGTTAATTTTGGTCTGACTCTAAAAAAAATAGCATCTCCAGCAGAATCGTTAAGCTATAGTAATGATTTTGTATCCATCCAACGAATTTAAAAAGGAAAAGAAAAAAAAAATGAAGTCACCACCAATCTTTTTTTTGCCTAGGTGTGATTGGCTACTTATTAAAATTTATCATTTTAATAAAATCTTAAAATTAATTAAGAGGATAATTTTAGAGTCTGTGAAACTGTTTAGATCTAGAAATCGTTACATATGAAGAATGATTAGCACTCCACAGTGCCTATTTAAAACGGTACCAATTAATTACGTATTATTAATTGATTTTGACAAGAACAATCTTAGTTTCGGTATTTGAAAAAATAATTTCCTTAATATTTCTTATTATTTGAATTTTTTTAATATATTTTATTGTTTATTGTTCTATTTTTATTTAAAAAAAATAAATTAAAACTTTTTTATTAAAATAATTTTTAAAATGTTCAAATACGTTAGTAACATTAGAAAAACTCTTTCTCACCTAGAGATTTCTTAAGCATCGCTTCTCAAAATACCCTAGAATCTCATCCTCGAAGCCTCAAATTTATTTTTCGTAAAAAAACTATGTTATGCATGCAATACAAAATTACTTATATATTAATGCGTACATTTTATTCTCTTCTTTAAAAATTTTATTCATTTTTTATTTTTTTTCATTTAAATTTTTGAAGAAAAGAGAAATTTTTATTATATTAAAGATTTTTCATAAATATTTTAATACACTGATAATATTTATAAAAAAATCTTCTCACCTAGGATTTCGTAAAGCATTACTACTCATAATACTTTTAGAATCCCATCATGGGATAAAATTTTCTTTTCTTACATTTTTACTAATTTTTATTATATATATTAATTATTATTTTTTATAAGATTTATTTTAAAATTAACAAAATTATAAAAAATTTTAACTATACATTTCATCAATTATTTATTTATTGATTAATTATTTATTACAACAAAAATTTATTCTAACAAATTAAAACATTTAAACATGCATAAATATTAATAATAAAATTTAAAATAATAAAAATAATATATAAAAAATTTTAAAAATTCAAAAAAAATTTGTTTTACTTGAACTAAAGCGGTCAACGGTTCAATCAACATCGATTTGGACTGGTTTGGTTAGTTCAACAGTTCGAACCAGCTTTCTAGCAATTCGATACTACTTCAATCGGACCAATCTTAAGATTATGTAAGTTGGTTGCACGGATTCCGGGTTTAGTGATGGGTTACGTGCAGATCTTCAGGCCTAAAAATGGTATCGTTTTGGCCCTTCCTTAAAACGGCATTGTTTTAACTATGCAGTTCTATAAAAACGGCCAATTTTTTTTTGTTTCATTTTTTTAGTTCTTTCTCTCTTTACTCTCACCCTCTCTCTCCCTCTTTTTTTCTAAAACCCCATCAGCTGTCGTCGTTCCCAAAATCCGATGACAGTGTGCCTTGTCGTCTGTCGTCGTCGATGATCGAAAAATCTCAAAACTACCAAATAACTTCTTTCAACTCCTTGAACCCAAATTCGAGCCTAGTTTTGCAAGAAACGATCTCGAACTATATAGATTGAAGCCAAAAGTTACTATTAAGAAATTTTTTTAAAAGGTGCTAAGATCTTGTTCCAAGGATTGTGTGTTTTTTTATGGTGTTTTCTTAGTTTTTTTTTACCAAGATTTTTTTTGGATCTAGTTGAAAAAATTTTTGATCTAGTTTTTCATTTTTGTTGTAGGGTTTTTTCTGATCACCTCCCTTTGTTGGATTTTCATGGCTTTACTTATAGATCAAAAAACAAGATTAAAATCCTAAAAAATTTAAGATTTTGTAGGATTATGGCTACCAGCTCCTGGTGGCTGTCATGGTGGTTGTCAGTGGTGTCATGATGGCTATCGGTGGCTGTTAGACAACTAGCAAAAAAGTTACCAAAAAAAAGAAAAAAAATAATAATAAAAATAAATACAAAATAAGTGTCTTCAATTGTAATAATGGAGCATAAATGAAATTTCATGAAAGATCTCTATATTGCTGTAAAAAGGAAAAAGAGTAGTGGAAGTAATAAAAAAACCTAAACGAATATTAATCCCTAGTAATTCAAAATAAAATCTTTGAAATCCCTATTTGTATTTGGATGATAAGGTGGATAAAATTATATGATAGCACATAATGTCCATAAAGATTGTGCATGATGACCCATGTTGATAAGAAATCTTTGAATTTAGATGATAAAGTGGATGAGACCACTTAATAGTGCATGATGTCTATTATGCATGATAACCTATGTTGATAAGAAATCTTTATACTAGGATGATAAAATGGATGAGATTGCTTGGTGAGGCATGATAGCTTGTGTTGAAAACTACAGCTGTTGAAGAGTTAAAGAAAGTAAAAAGATAAATCAAGAGCTTTGAAAACCCTATAATTTGCCACAATTGAAAAGATAAATGAATTGCATGGCATGCATTGCATTTTTCCACATGCATTACATGCATCAGATTAAGAACATTGTATTCATGCCATACATCATGCATGTTTGAAGGGAAGAAAAATTAAAGTTTGAATCTTAAAATTGAATTTCAGAATTATGGAGAATCTTTTCATTCATTGCATGCATTCACTACATATGTTTGGAAAACAGGAAGGAAAAACTAAATAAGAAAATAATTTTCAAAAGAGATATTAGAAGGCAATCAATGATGATTCAGATGAAATACAAAAACTTAAGGTAAGATTTTTTTAAAGTTTCAATGCCTTTATTATGGAAGAGCTTTTTCGAAGGTAAGAACGATCTCACTTTATTTTTCAAAAGTTTCAAAGCCTCTAAAGTTCCAAAGCCTCAATTGTGGGGGAGATTTTATTTTTCAAAAGTTTCAAAGTCTCAATTATGGAGGAGCATTTTATTTTCAAAGTTTCGAAACCTCAATTGTGGGAGAGCATTTTATTTTTTAAAAGTTCCAAAGCCTTAGTTGTGAGAGAGCATTTTATTTTTGAAAAGTTTCAAAGCCTTAGTTGTGGGAGGGGGAGCATTTTATATTTCAAAAGTTCCAAAGCCTCAGTTGTAGGGAAGTATTTTATTTTCAAAGTTCCAAAGCCTTAGTTGTGAGGGATATTTTATTTTCCAAAAGTTTCAAAGCCTCAGTTGTGGGAGATCATTTTATTTTTCAAAAGTTTCAAAGTCTCAGTTGTGAAGGAACATTTTTTTAAAAAAAAAAAATTTTAAATATCTAATGAGGAGCCTTTGCAATTTTCTTTTTCAATTTTTCTTAACGCAAACAAAATGGATGTCTTTTATTTTTGTACAATTTTTGTTTCATAGAAAATATATAAAGAAGGGTAACTGTAGACATCTTATTTTTCAAGGAATTTTTTGAAATTCATTGGGCTTCAATTTTTTATTTTGATTGTGCAATTGGGTTTAATTGAAAAAGTGAATTTTTTTTTTTAGTTTAATTTTTATTTTTTTAAGTCAAAAGAGTCAAAATCAATTGGTAAAAAAATAAAAGAAAAGGAGTAAAAAATAAAAAAAAATGTGGGATTTTGCATGAAAAATCTTAGATTCAATTCAACTATTGGATTTTATCTCAGATTCAACTTTAATAGTTAAATAATTTTAGAAAGACTTGGAGCTCAATCTATTGAAAAAGGGAAAATTGTATAGAGAATAAATTTGAAGAAAAATCTTAGATTCGGTTAATTAATTTTTTTCGAATCGAAAAGGATTCAATCTCTATATAAGGACTTTGAATCCAAGATCAAGGGAGGCCTCACAGCAATTGACTTCAAGATCAAACAGAGGTCATTGAAAAATAAAGAAAATTTGGGCAAAGTTTTGAATCAATAAAGAAGAAACAATCAAAAAAAAAAATTACAAGAAGATCCGGTTAGAATTTTTGGAAAGAAGGCTAAGATTTATAGTAGGAAGCATCAATTTTTGAAAGGTAAAAAAATTTGTTGGAAACTATGGTCAATTGATGTAATGTTTGCTTTCTTTCTTTTTTCTGTGATTTTTACATAAATTTTATAATATTGAATTGTTTACTTTTATTTTTATATTTATTTGCATGTTTTATATTGTTAATTGCATGATAATATATATATATTCATGTTTTATATAATTTTTACATAACTTTTATAATATTTAATTGCCTACTCTTATTTTTATATTTATTTGCATGCCTTATATTGTTAATTGCATGATAATATATATATATATATTTAATTGCATGATTTATATATTTAATTGCATGATCATATATTTAATTGCATGTTTTACATTGTTACTTGCATGATTAGATATTTAATGGCATGTTTTACATTGTTAATTGCATGATTAGATATTTAATTACATGTTCATTTGCATGATTATTTATTTATTTGTACGATTGTATGATTATTAATATATTTATTTGCATGATTATTATTAGTATTGCATGATTTTATATTTATTACATGATATGATATTATATTAATTTTAAGTGACATCTAACTGCAAATTTTGTATTTATTGTGTGCATAATTGCATGATTATATTACTAACATATTTGTGTGATTATATTTGATTTGCATTTTACATTATTGTTATTATTGCATGATAATTAATATATTTGCATGACATTCTTACATGAATATTTTAGCATGATCTAGGAATGATATTATTACATGATATTTGATATGATTTATAATATATTTGCATGATAATTTTTGCATCATATGATTTAATATTTATTGGATAATTGCATGATTGCTTGATACTCTTGATAGAATTTTTGTATCACCATGTGTTGTAAATAAATAAAAATGATTGGAATTGATTTATTTGCATGATAAAATCATCTTTGATAAGGCTTAAGTAAGATAACACATAATTAATGTGGTACCAATTTTGGGCATAAAGGGGTGCTAATACTTTTCCTACATGTAACCGACTCCTAAACCTTAATTCTGATAATGTAAGCCAGAGCTTATTCTTTTTAGGGACCTTTAGTTTACACTTTGGATAACCTTAAAGAGGATAGATTCACATAGGTGGCCTACCACACCTGATAAAAAAGATTGGTAGTGACTCTATAATTTTTGTGTTTAATGAATAAGTTCTCCCAACCTAGACATTATGACACTCTCTATTAAAAATGGTTATGTGTAAGATCGGTATATTCCAATGTTCAAAAATAATGTTCATTGTGAACACTAGTTTGATTCGTATGAATCCTTGAAGTATAACATCACTACTAATATCTATTTTATTGGCTTAATCTTAGCTACAGATTAATTTCTACGAGATTAGTAAATTTGAACAAGCTAGGCTCAAGTCTAGCTTGATTATTTCTTTTGACTCATGACTAGAGATTCTGTTCAAAGGACTTAGCCAATTTCTTAATCTATATCTTGGTCATTCTTACCAATACACAAACAAACAATCTCCTTATCTTTATGTTAGCTATTCTCTGCCAATTAATACCATAGCTAAATCCTATTAACAGTCTAGTCCTTCTTTTGGCCATTTGTTGCAAATAAGTAGATGGATGATCACCTCATCTCCTTTTTATTTAGTTGTTACAAGCAAATTCATGGCAAAGTCTTGTTAATAACTTGATATTTACCTAATTATCTTCTCTGAGTAAGTAGATGGCTAGTATTTTCATCGTTATCTTGGCTATTTTATGGCAAGTAAATCTACAACCAAATTCACTTGACAATCTAGCCTATAAATTAACCATTTTTTTGCAAGCAAGTAGATGGTCAATTCATTCTCCTTTGTCTTAATCATCTGTTGCAAGTATATCCATGACTAAGTTATACTAATAATTATTCTCATATCACAACATTAAACAATACACAGCTATAAAGATTAAAATAGCCAAATAAGACAAAAACAACAAGAAATTCATTTCATTTGTATTTGAAAAATGTATACATGGTCAATGAAAAATACAAGACTACAACTCAAGCATGAAAAGCCTTAAGGGATGGCTAGGATATTTTTCTAGCCAATTCTTCTCTACAAAAATTTCCATAGGTGAAATATCGAGAACATGTAACTACTAGAGAAGTGGAGTTTTCTATTTGATGCCATGATAATCCAAGCTTTAACCACTGAAGAACAAAAATGTATATCAAGGCTTGGCATCCCTGGCATCACATTTCTCCAAGTTGTAATTCCTTCACATTTTATTCTTGATCCCTCGAAACTATGATTTCTAAATGAAACCATCACGAGCTAGATTGGCACTTAATAGTTGGAAGCCTTTGAAGTAAATCCCACCAAATGCCTTAGGATGGCTCCTTATCCACAAGCCTTCACAATAGGAAGAAAAGTAGTGAAATTGGAAGAGTCACCTTTCTTCCAACACTTTTTTCTCTAAGGAGCACGGTAAGGGTGACCCCTTCTTCTTTTATTACTTATTGAAGCATCATCAGGGAACTCAATGAGCAGGGTACTCATTATATTCAGGGACAAAAATTACTCCCTTGTTTTGTTTTCTTCATTAAGATTTCAGGGTACTTTATCAGCTCAATTACACATATGTCATCAAAATCAAGCTTTAGACCTTGAAAATTCAGTAAGGCAATGCCAATTGCTAAGACTTCAGCAAACCATGGGCATACCTAGAAACCCCCATTCAATATGATTTGGTTGACTACAGCACGAGATGTAACCAACTTCAGCAGAAATGATGGATTCAACTATATGTTACCTCCAGGTTTTCTCTGGCATTGTTTTCATCATCCTTACTAAATCCATTAACAATGGCCTTTTTTTTTTTGGAATCATTTTTTTTTCTCACAATCTCACTCAAAAATAAAGTAAAACACAGCAATGAAGGGTTTTTCCTCATAACCAACAGGCAGATGTAAGACTTAGAAACCTAAGTCCCTTATTTATACTCAACTAAGGGGGGATGTAAAGCACTAACCTACAATCCACTTCAAATGCATCATAAAAGATAAAGAACTTAAAACCATTAATACCCCCCAACCCCTCTCTGAGATTTGTGAAAGAAAATAAATTCACCCTCCAAAATTGATGCTATAATTAATTCCTTTTCAAAAACTCTCTATCATCCCTTTCAAAATTGATGCATAATGAGAAAAATACACCAAATCAATAGCCATAAAAGTGGTGCATTTTCCATTGAATGTATTTGATAGCCTTTCACCCAAAATGTGACACATAGCCCATCCAATCACTTCCCTAAAAAACACAGGTGCATACAACACATTACCCTCATTAGATGCATCCTGACTATGTGCACTCCACAGACAAGCATAAAAAACTTTTTACAAAATTTTTATAAGTCCCTACCAATTCTCAAACTTGCCTAAAGATAGTCACTGCTTTCCAACATGACACGTCAACAATAAAGCTCACTAAAAACATTTGCCTTTCTCACAAGGACACTCTAACACAATTACTTGCCAAACGCGCTCATCTCATCCCCATAGGACATGTCATCACTAAATCAATAGCCATAAAAGTGGTGTATTTTGAAAAATGCACCCATTGAATGTATTTAACAGCCTTTCACCCAAAATGTGACACGTAGCTTATCCAGTCGCTTCCCTAAAAAACACAGGCTTGTATAACACATTGCCCCATTAGACACATTCTGACTACACACACTCCATAGATAAGCACAAGAAATTTTCTAGAAAATTTTTCTAAGTCCCCACCAATTCTTAAACTTGCCTAAAGATAACCACTACTTCCCAGCATGACACGTCAATAATAAAGCTCACCAAAAATAGTTGCCCTTCCCATAAGGGCACTTTAGCACAACTACTTGCCAAACAAGTTCATCTCATCCCCAACAAAACACATCATCACACTAAGCTCACCAAGACACAAAAACCTCTTGCCAAAATACTATTGCTCCAATTCTCTTTAACTTTTCTTCACAAACTTTGGACAACTTCTGATAACAGTCACTTTATAACCCCCTCAAACTTGGAGGAAAATTATTATGCCTAAGTAAATTAGTCAATGGTCAAAATTTAATCAACGCATCAAGACCTTCGGATCTCGGGTCACCCAGACGAAGCACACCCAAACAATCATGTCACCTATTTTAAGGAGACATCTCACCATCTACTAAGGGAAGAACTCGTCCAAGGTTCTATCAATGACTTGTTAAGACAGTCATTTTGGAACTGATCAATGGGTCACCAACTTACTCGAAATCATTAAATGCAAATCCAAGATCATTAAATGTGACCAACGCCTACCTAAGATCATTAAATGCAATTCTTATCCATTCATGTGGACCTTTCTCGAGTTTCACACAGATATCTTTTCAACTGTCAATCGTCTTAGTTAGATCATGACCTTTTGTCTTACATTAGAGATAAAGGGATCATTAAATGCAATTCCTATCCATTCATGTGGACCTTTCTCAAGTCCCACACAGACATCTTTTCAACTGTCAATCGTCTTAGTTAGATCATGACCTTTTGTCTCACACTATAGATAAAAGAAGAACTAGATACATAATATAACACAGAAAAAAGAACAAAAAAAATCGTCATTCTTTATATTCTCTTACTACTAAAACTTCTCCCACACACTTCATCATTTTTATCTACTTTGCTTCCTACTTTTACCTTAGGTACTACGTTGACTTGAGCGTTTGAGCACACTCCAGAATAACAACTCAGGCAATCCTGACTGTGCTTTCTGGCTATATGTTATAGCTGTCTTTCTTTCTTGCCTCACTTCCCTCATTCCAGTTAAAATAACAAAAAAAACCATCAACATGTCTTATGAATAATTTAATAATTAATGTAACAGAATATATTTAAATAAAATACTATTTAATATGATAATTTTTTGAAATCTTAATTTAAAAATTTAAAAATTGTAATTATTAAATTTTGAATTTCAAATACATTAAATGTCATTTTTTTTTTCAAATTATTGAACAAATTAATTAAATTAAACTCAAAATTTTAATATGATAAATTTAAAGAATGCTTAGTTTAAAAAAAAATCTGACTAGCCAGGAGAAAGAGTACTTGGTAGAGCTAAATATGTAGGTGAAAAATTATTACTAAATCAAAATCTTGACGGGCATTGAAGGAGAAGGATAGAAGAGTGACAACTATTCAAGGATTGAATTTAATTTTTTGGACGCCAAATTAGATGAAAAACCTAAAATACGGCTTTTATATATCTTGTCATTGTCAACACCTATCTAGCAGTGAGCTTACGGTCGACGACCACCTACCATAATTATTTTTTAGGCTGCCTAAACTCATAATTAAGCACCAACATTTGTTTGGGTTGTTCCTACCCTCCAAAATTTTTACTTTAACCCTATAGGAATTCTCTCATATTGCTTTTTGAATTTTCTTTTTTTTTTTTATTAATTGAAATTGTCAAGATAGAATTTGAATTCTATTATTGAAATTTAAAATTTAGTATTTTATCATAGATTATAGGTGTTAGTAATATTTATTTTATGGATTTTATTAATGGAAAGTAATATATTTAAAAACATTTGTTAAGGTTAAATAATATTTTATGAGTTTATATTTAATATACTATTAACATATAGATTTTATATATTTTGTGTCAAGCAGACGATGATATCCCATTAATAAAATGAATTAGATGAATGATCTTATTAATGAATAATTTTTTTAAATAATATTATTTTTTATCTATTTTTTTGTTGATATTTGCTCATCATAATCTAATTCACTGTTAACATATAAAATTTATTTATAATGCAACTAAATGTAAACTCATATATTATGAGTATTATATTTGCATTAAATGTAATAATTGATACTTAATATGTATTAGTAATATTTATTTTATGGATTTTATTAGCGGAAATGAATATACTTAAAAGCATTTGTTAAGGCTAGTTAATATATTGTTTAGAATATTATATTTGCATTAAATGCAATAATTGATACTTAATTTGATGATTTTTAATGTGTTGAGTGACAATTTTGTTCAAAATATTAATTTTAATAAATGTAGCTAACAAAACCATTATTTGCGAAAAAGCCCTTAAAATTGTTCAAAAAAGAGATTAGATTCATACCAAATTTAGAGTTGGAGACATCTTCGACCGTATTTCCAAAAAAATGAAACTTTTATTTCTTTTTTTTTTTTTTACAATAAATGAAACCCTTGTTTTATTTTATTATATTTAGTAAATCTGGTAATTTTTTATATAATTTTAATAACTTTTGATATAATTTCATAATCTTTATAATAATTTTAATAACCTTTTATATAATTTTGATAGTATTTTATAATAATTTGGTATTTGATATAATTTTGACAACTTTAGTTATAATTTTGATAATCTTTGATATAGTTTCGATAATTTTTTATATAATTTGCGAACTTTTTATATATAATTTTAATAACTATTGATATAATTTAGGTAACTTTTATAATAATGTTGATAACCTTTATAATAACTTTGATAATATTTTATATAATTCGGTAATTTTAATATAGTTTTAATAATTTTGATAGCCTTTGCAATAAGATTGATAAGTTTGATATAATTTTGATAACCTATGATTAATAATTTGGATAACTTTTGATATAATTATGGCAAACTTAATAATAATTTTGATAACATTTTAGTGAAATCAAAATTATTAAAATAGTTATCAAATTATATCAAATATTACCTAAATTATCGCAAAAATTACTATAATTATATCAAAGATTAACAAAATTAATAAAAAAAGTTATCAAAAGTATTTCAAAGATTACTAAAATCTATATCAAAAGTTATCATATCAAAGATTATTCAAATTATATTAAAGGGTATCAAAACTATATAAAAGGTTTCCAAAATAATATTAAATGTTACTAAAATTATATAAAAAATTACTAAAATTATATCAAAATTATTAAAATAATATCAAAATTATTGCAAAAGGCTATTGATTTATTATAAATCTTATCGAAACCATATCAAAGGTTACAAAATTATATAAAAATTTTCTAAAATTATATCAAATGTTATCAAAATATCAAAATTACATAAATACTTATCCAAATTTTGGCAAAGATTATCAAAATTGTTATAAAATTATTAAAATTATATAAAAAAATTATTAAAATTATATCATAATTTATCAAAATTATAACAATCACCACCCTCTACTCTTTCTTACGGCCTTTGCCATCAGCACCAACTCCCTTCACCAATAGTTGGCATATTCGTTTTCTTTGTGTTCTTTGAGAACTGCTATCATCATTCCTTTTAATAATAAATGTTATCTTCATTACTTTTTTTCCTTTTCCTTCATTATTAGTTTAAAAAATAATTTTTTTTTAAAGTTACTTCACCAGTGATTAGTTTTTTTAAACTAGTGTAAAAATTTTGTTTTAGCTTAAAAAAAATACATACATGCATAAATATCCTTTGCTTTTTATTCTAATTTAATTTTGGCTTTTTAATAAATATAATCAATTGAATTGATCAATTTAACTTGTAACATCAACTCAGTCAAACACCTTAATATTACTGTGTATATATATATAATTGACGTATACATATTACATAGTTTTTTTTTTTTTGAAATATATTTAATAGACTGTTAAATGGCACGATGGCATAACGTATATAATCCCATATGTAACCGACACTTTGCCAGCTACAAACTAAACATGGTCTTTGATTAATAAAATGTAGGGATAGTCTTGGCAGATGCAGATGTTAGGTCATGATATGGACACGTCAACTTTAATTCACTTTAATTATTTGTATTCACATCCATTTTATATTTTCTTTGGGTTATTTTTTTACAGTTAGTCAATGACGTGGGGAAGATATATTTTTGTTCATAATCATACATAATGTGAAATATATATATATATATATATAGAATATATAATCATAAAAGATTAATAACATTTACATTACTTTTTTTCTCTCATAGCGTACTAGCATAGCAATGATTAAAAAATAAGTGAAAAAACACATTTTTATTTTTTTATTTGAAGAAAAGAAATTTAAACTTTATTAATTGAATAAAAAATCATACATCAATTACTAAATTAACAAATGAAAATGTATAATTTTTTCTTAATTAAGTATTCAATCATACTAATTATCAAATACTATTCAATACTTCCATAAGTTGCATTATATAGCAATAATGTTTCCATTTTTTAAAATTTAAATTAAAAATTGCTTTAACATGTAGGCATATTGGTTGTTCCCGGTTAAGTCGTGTCCCCTCAAGATGATGAACAAATTTTTAAGCCTAAAAAAAGACGTAATTGTTTAAGAATTAATACATTGTTCCACAAACAAATTTATACTTGAATGTATCATTAATTGAAATGTAATAAGAAAAAAAGTTATAAATATTTATCTCAAAATTTTCATATTCTATCAATTAACATTCCCCAAAATCGATAAAGGTTTATGTCAGTAAAACTTAAAACAGAGAAATTAAAAATGGAGCTTTTTGACTTTAATGTTTACTTTACACTACGATTTATGCATGAATTTAGGAAAATCGAAAATGGAGGGCGATGAAGAGGTGGGTAATGTGGGATTCCTACGGGAAGTGGGGTCCGGGCCTTAACCACGGAGGAAAGCAGGCGAGGGGGGGGGGGGAGGGTTTGGGCTTTGGATTTACCCTTCCATTCGTGGTGACCACAACAATGGTGAAACCCACTACCGACAGTGTCTTTCGTGTCAAGCATTAAACAAAGCAAACAGAAGTGAAAGAGAGAAAAATAAGGGAAGATTGAGACAGCAACGCAGACATTCCAATAAAGGGTGCAAAGATAAGAAGAACCTGTAAAAACTTATTCATTCGCTGTCTCTGCAATAAAGTGGAAGAAGCAGAAACAGAGAGAGAGAGAGGAGACAGAATAGCTAAGTTTATAGAAGGATAAGATTTGATCTCTCTCTCTCTCTCTCTCTCTCTCTCTCTCTCTCTCTCTTCTGTTTATCTTATTTGTATGAAGAAGCAGATTCCAGGGACACTGTGAAGAGGTTTTTAAAGATTCTGTAAGTTTCTTGTGACATATTTGTTCTTTTCAGTCTTTCTCTTTTTCTTCCATGATGGTAATGGTTAGCCATGTGTACTAAATGCTTGTTCTTTTGTGAATTTTTAGGTGTGATTTGATTTTGTAGTTTTTGAGCTGGATTATAAGTGTTTTAATCAGATTTGATTTGATGGGTGTTTCTGCTTCATTGCTTCTTGTTTTTTCTACTCTTCTGTGTGAGCAAAGCATCCTGAATTTTCATCGGATTTCTATAGTATTTGGGTAGGTTGGCTGGTTAATTTGTTTCTTTGGAATCGTTGTTGGCTTGGTTGTTGAATTTTGAGCCTTGTGAAGATGGATTGGTAATTCGGTTGAAGAGCTTGTACCTTAATCATGAAATATATTTCAATATACAAGATATTGGGAAAGAATGAAAAGGGTAGGCTGGCAATGAGATCTGATTTTTAACTTGGTCGGAGAAAGAATAATGTGGCTGGAAGCAAGGTTTTCATTTGCAAAACTGGAGTTGGTACCCTTTTTCTGGCATTGCAAATAACATGCTTCCTACTCCATGTTTATGTAGGTAATAGGTTATAACTTGTAGATCCAGCAGATAGGGGGCACTGAATAAAATTTCACATGAAGTTCACTGTTGTTGATATGCGAATCATAAGATGGAGGGCAATAAATTTAATCTCTCACTGTCTCCTATTTTTCCGTTATGATGGTGCTTATATTACTCTTTGAGACTAATGAGCTCTTTAATGTTTATCTTTTGCAGATTGCAGTTCATGTTAGATATGGGAACTCATGCAGTTGATTCCGAGGGTGCGGACTCAGATATATACCTTGCTTTGGGACTCAAAGAATTTAGTAAAGGGGCTATTGGAACACCGCCAATTTTATCACTACTTTCTTCAGTTCTTGAGAAATCTGTCCAAAAAAATGAGATGCAATCAGAGACAGTGAGCATTAAAGATAACGTTGCACTCTTTCATGGGTTAAGAGCTCCCACCATAAGCATTCAGCAATATATTGATCGCATCTTCAACTATGCTGGCTGCAGTCCTTCATGCTTTCTTGTTGCCTACATTTATGTGGATAGATTCGTTCAACAAACTGATGTGCATTTGACGTCTCTTAATGTTCATAGGCTCCTTATAACTAGTGTTATGGTAGCAGCAAAATTTATTGATGATGCGTAAGTGTTAACCTTTCTCACAACTCATCACTGATAAGGAGCTCATTCTCACTGTTTTGAAAACTAGGGTTTCTTCGGACAAAGAACAATTAGTTTGATTAGAAGAAAAGTACATTTTGCAATATTTCACTGCATTGTCATTTGCAGGTTTTTCAACAATGCATATTATGCCAGAGTGGGAGGGGTAAGCACAGCTGAGTTGAACCGCTTGGAAATGAAATTTTTGTTTACTCTAGATTTCAGACTTAAAGTGAACGTCAATACATTTCAGAGATACTGTGCTCAGCTGCAAAAAGAATCTTCAGAATCGCATCAAATTGAATGGCCTATCCGAGCTTGTGGAATTAAAGAGAGTTGGCCAAGCAAAAGCAATACACGATGTGCTCCTACAATTGCAAGATGAAGATACGAAGTAATCTCATTGTATCAGTACAATCCCGCATTACGTTTGAATATAATCAAGTTAGAGAATTTGGATGATGAATAATGATCTGATTGTAGTTTTATTGATGATTCTTGAAGAAAACAGCAGGCTGCTCACTTGCATCTTTTTTTTTTTAATGCCATTAGCATGATTGTTTCCATCTTTCATTCTGTTGGTTATTTTTCAGCGTGCACCTTTGAGGTGCTGCAACTTGTATTTTTGCTTTTAGTCTCCTCGTGCAAAGGACTTGTTGTATATTAAAGATTTGACTTTGTGGTCATGAAAATTATTTTTCCATGATTTGGTCATAGTTTTCTAAATGACATAGCATTCTCCTCTTCCATGTTTATTTGAGATACAAGTGAAATCATCAAATCATATGTATGGAACTTTGGATTGTATTGCAATTCAATTCTTATTAGTTGATAAGATGCATCTTGCAGCATAAGAATAGTAGCAGAGCAATACAGTGTGTGACAAAGGGAAATCTTGTCATTAGATAGGAATAATGTAAATGTAATTACTATACATAATGAGATGAGGAGTACAAAATATAGTGAGGTTTTTGTAGCAAAGGTAGAAAAATTGAAAACCCTATCTTACACTACAAAAATCTGCATTTTCAAGGACCCTTTGCACTTTTATTAGACCCAGCAGCATATATTTTAATACAAAGCTGTATCCTCTATACGGCACCTCATATTTCCAACATCAATATGCCATAAGTTTCTGATGTCCGTTTCCGACAGCTAGAGCATCCTCAAGTCAGAGATAATTTTTAAGACTTGCCCGCGAGATACATCCAACAGCATTATCCGGGCGTCTCTCCAGTGCAAACCAACCAAACTTCCCTTTTCGAAAGTCATACAGGATACGGAATGCTGCTTGGTGGACATCTCCATTGAGCAAGCAAAGACAACCTACTAATACACATGGATCCGCATTTGATTCCTGATTATGATTTGGGAGTCTTTCCCAGATTATCAGCTCAAATTTTCAAGTGAAAATTATAAGGTTCCAGATTAAGATATACAATTTTACCGCACTGACCATCCACATCGACTTTGTCACGGTTTTGAAGAGCTTTCATCCCTGGAAAGCACAAAAAGAAAATTTGTTAGCAGCAGCTAGTTTCAGCCAAAAGCTGAAAGCTTGAAATCCAGTCAACTGTTGTAACCAGCAAAACAGCCTTAAGGAAAAATGTAAAGAACTAAAAATTATGCAATTGAGAATTGCATTCAAACAATCAATCAAAAAAATTTTCCGTGGTTATATTTAGCTCTTCAAATACAAATGACTGCCTTTTAAAGAAAAATTGACTATGCCACACTCTTTATGGCATAGAAAAAACTACCATTTTTCAGAAAATGTGAAATACATCCATTATATCCTTCCTGAAAAAGAAACAAGGAAAAAGAATTATGTCATCGTAATACGAAATGGGCCTATCGAGATCTTCTGTCCCCATTTTGAATCTCTATTATCCTCTAACTTCATCAGTTCAACTCCCAACAGCTATTTAAAAAGTCCCCTGTATCAAAGATACTATCAAAGGTTTTTTGGCCTGATGTTGGTTTCAATTTTGCAATTCATAATTTATTATTTTATCTCTACAAAAGAATTTTGTAGATACTTTTGGATTCAAATTTATGATTTTCCTTATGGTCGATGGGGTTAGCTAGTTGGTATTAGTATTCAATAAAGTCACTTCATTTTAAATGGATTTTAGTTTTGACTTTTAACTCGAATATTTCATGTGTTTCTTGCAACGTCCATCTATTATAGGAGCATTTCTTTTCTTTTTTTTTTTTTTTCCTTATAATAATTTTACAAAAGATTCAATTTTTTTCCTATTTAGAAAATGTAATATGTATATTTGGGCCTCTTGGGCTTTTCTATAACTTGGCCTTAGGCCTAGTTATAAAATATGTGGTAAAATATTGAATAATTAAAATTATCATATTCACATCTAGTAATTTCTTTTGAACTTGTAAAGTTTGAATTACTTGCATTGAGCCGTATCAATTCAGATAAATTCATCTTGGTTTTGGGAACATATAGACATTATTTCTTAAAATATATTAAAATGAAATATATTAATCTTCTAATTCTGTTTATGAATTAACTATTAATGCATAAAAACAAACTCTTCGTAAATTTTTTGGAGGTAGAAATTCTATTTGAAGTTATAAATTACAATATCAAAACACTCGTTGTTGAAGCGTTGAACAACATTTTGGGCCCAAACTATTGGGTTAGTCCTCGTGAATCCACCGTGACACATGGTCTCAACTCTGCTGACACATGGGGCAAAGATTCTTTGAAATTTAGTGTCTAATTGGAGGAAAAAAAAAATTGATTATGATAAAATATAAAATAGAGATGGAAGTAAAATTAATTATTGTAAGAGAAGATTAAAATTAATAGTTGGATATGTATTTAAATATTAAAATAGTTACGATTATGAAATGAATTATAGTTAAAAAAATAAAATGATCATTAAAAATATTTAAAAAATTAATAAATAATTTAAAATTAATAATAAAAATAAAATAAATTTATTTATTAACTTATTATATGATAATAAAACTTATTTATTTATTTATATTATATAATAAAAATCAATATTTATTTATATATTTATTATCTAACAATAAAAAATAAAAAATTTAAGTATTTAAAAGATATTTGAAGATTTTAATTAAAAGTTTAAGAATAAAATTTTTTAAAAAAATAAAGATTGCCATGGATAAAAAGTTTGATGGCTGAAGGTCACCAATCGTAGCACATCAAACATCCATGTGGATTTCAAAGATCAATCGACACTGAAAATAATGGCAACCGACGTCAATGCAGCCTTAGATCTTGAAGATCTTCCGTTTGAGGATGCAATTCCATCTTGTTTAGAATCTTTACTTCAAAATACAGACACGAATCTCATACAAATTTGAAGAACGATTTAGGTGATAGAACACAATAAATACTGTGGTGCTATGCATTTGTAAAAGAAAATCTAGCAAGTTGCCACACTCCCAACTTCTTCTGGTTAGCAGCTGTGTGTCACGGAACACGCGTTGATATGCCCACTTCACGTTGTCGCGCGGCATTAAGATTATTCTTAGCGAAAACCAGCCTTTCATAAGTTTATTTTTCTACATGAAAAACTCGTATGCACATTAGCGTCTCACATTAAAAACCTATATTGGTTCGATCTCGCTGGGTTGCCAGTAATATTTTGAAACACATTGATAGAGGATAAACAACTCTCACCATTAACCGGCATTTTAACTTTGGGAGGTCTCAAGCACCCAAGCAATGCTATTCAAGCATCATGATCTTAAAATTTTAATAAAAATTTTAAATCAATATATTAATAGAGTTTAATGTAAAGATTAATAATATGTAACAATATTATTAAAAATATTATTTATAATTTAAATTTAATCGATATTTATTCAATAATAAAAATTCTATCAATAATTTTACTAAAAATATTTATTTAAAAATATGTATCAAAATTTATTAAATTATTTTAAAAAATTTTACATACATAATTTATGTAACGAAATTTTTTAATATATTAGTTTTAATTTTTAATTTTAATTTTTATTTAATCGTTTTTAATAAAAAATTTTACAATTTTCACTTAAAAAATTTTATTTAAATCTTTTTCTCTCTTTCTATAACATGATGACAACGCTGTTGGGATTTGTCTTGAATCTCATAATCTCATATCGAAAATTAAAGTGAAGTTATAAGAGTTTGAGTTATCTTATATCCTACACCAGAAGTTTAGTAAAAATATAAAGGATTTTACCCTTATAAATAAGATGTTTTGGCTTTAGTTTAGTAATCCCAAATAATTAGACACTAAGAGAATAGCTAAGTAAGTAAACTATTAAAGAATGTAATTAGGTTTTGCGTTAAATTTTGAGTAAAGAGTTTTTGATGACTTTTTTCATTCTAAAAATCTTACAATTGTAAAGATTTATTTGTTAGTGGATTGAGTTTGGAGTAAACTGTTATGAGTTAGGTCAAAACAAAAATATCTATGTGTTTTTATTCTTGATTTGAAACTTGTTATTTTGTGCATGAATGCTGCGTATACGTGTTGATTTTTAACAAGTTGTATCAAAACTATGGTGATTCTCAACAAGTGGTATCAGAGCGAAGAGGTAGGCCCAAGAGATTATGAAGTAAGCATTTCAATATGTTTAAAGAAAGTATGTCTAGTATGCCTAACCCTAAATTTGAAATTTCATTATTTGATGAAAAGAGTAATTTTATATTATGGTAAAATACAATTAAAGATTTGTTAATACAACAAGGCTTAGATTAAGCATTAGAAAGTAATAAGCCTGAAGGAATATTTGACAGTAATTGGAATAAAATTCAAAAGAAAGCTGTTAGTACTACTAGATTGGTGCTAACCCCAGAGTTAAAGTATAGTGTGTTGACTTAAAGTATTCCAAAAAATTTATGAGATAAGCTTGAGGGTATTTATGCATCGAAGTCATTAACTAATAAATTATATTTAAAGATAGATATGTATCTTTTAAAGATGATAGAAAATACAAGTTTTCATAATCACTTAAATAAGTTTAATAGATTGGTTTCTCAATTGCTAATGATTTTCTGTTGATGAGTTAAAAGATGAAGAGAAAACTTTAATTTTACTGTCATCTTTGCCCAAGTCTTATAGGCTTTTAGTTCAGACTTTATTGGTAGATAGGTCTATTTTAAAGTTGAATGATGTAACTGTCCTGAAGCGTGAGAACGAAAAGTTTATAAGAACACAGAACTGATCTCCTAGGGAGAGAATACTAGCTATAGAGGGTTTTGATCGAGGGATGACTCAAAAAAGGATTGATGGATCAAAAGAGAGATTCAAGTTAAAAGATAGAGATTACAGTGACATAAAATATTATTATTATGGTGAAAAAGGACATCCAAGTGCACTTGCAAGAAGTTGAGAAGGGATATGATTGCTTTCAAAAAGATAAATAATAAAAGGTGATACTGCTACTATTGTGTCTGATAATGATGTTGTTATTTTGATGACTTGTGTAGATAAGACTTAAACTTTGAAAAGTGATAAAAGTTAGGTTTTAGATTTAACTACTATAGTCATATTTGCAATTATAGGAGTTGCTTTGTGAAGTTGGATGAGAATAAGAAGTATGGGGATATTGTGATTGCTAATAACAAAAAGGTACAGATTCAAAGTATTGAAAATGTTCACCTTAGATCTTACAATGGTGTTATTAGGACACTTTGTCATATAAGGTATATACTGAGTTGTAGCTATAATTTGATTGCTTTAGGTGAGTTAGTTTCTCGAAGGTACACATACTATGATAGTAATGATCCATTAAAAGTGTACAAGAATGATAATATGATTTTACAAGGGAATAATGTTAAAAATCACTTATACATACTTGATGGAGGCTCAATTGCTAAGATTCTTATGATGAAAGAAAAGAAGAAAAGTAAGCGTGTCAACTTTACATATATTGTTAAAGTGTTTAGAGATTCAAGTCAATGAATGATTTGTTGAAATTTACCTTGAATTTCATAATCCTACATCGAAAGTTAAAGTGAAGTTATAAGAGTTTGAGTTATCTTGTATCTCACACCAGTAGTTTAGTAAATGTATAAGAGATTTTATCCCTATAAATAAGATGTTTTGATTTTATTTTAATTATTTTAGATAGTTAGACATTAAGAAAATAACTAAGTGAGTAAACTATTAAAGGATGTAATTAGATTTTGGATTAAATTTTGAGTAAAAAATTTTTAATGATTTTTTTCATCTAAAAATCTTATAATTAAAAAATTTATTTATTAATAGATTAAATTTGTAATAAATTATTTTGAATTAAACCAAAATAAATATATTTATATATTTTTATTCTTAATTTAAATTATTATTTTATATATAAATGCTACATATACATATTATTTTTTTAACAAATAATATTAAAATTATAATGATCCTCGAAAAAGGCAACATATGCCCCTATGCAAGCTCCGTAGCTCTTATGCCCGAAACCTTGAGGCACAACTCGAATGCTGTCTTGCAACTAGCTAGGAGCTCCACTGAGCCTAAAGAATCACCAACACAGGTCACACCTCGAGGTCTCGTCCCTCAACCTAGCATTAGACTGCATGATAACATCTTACGTCATTCTCACATCTCATCGACCATTCGAGTGTACTGTTTCAGCTGCAGCATCCTCCATGCGCGCTATCGATGAGCCACAAAAGTCTAGCAACTGACCAGCTTGCTAGCCCGTCTAATCCCCTAGGCTGGCTAGTACCCTTCTACACAAGCACCGAGCTTTGTTTACTCAATTAGCCAACTCATGGAAGAGAAACCGATGAGCATAGCGGATACTAGTTTTCAACTTCACCATTCAGCACACTAACGAGATACGAGGCCTGCTGTCCCCAGATTTATCATGTATCAAGAAAACATCATGCCATGCTCGTGAGTCTACAGTGTCTGCTCACCTAGAAATCACAAGTGTTTTAAGAATAATTTCAAACTAGCAAACTCCCACTTGCCTGCTAGTTAAGGAAGTAATGGAGAGCTAATACTAAACGTTCCCTATATTTTATATAGGAGCTTTTAAAACTCTGTTATCAGGAATGTTAGAATGTTTAAAATGTTTAAAATTGAGATAGCTTTCTCCTTAAGTCAAATCCCAGACTAACTCCAACAAACTTCAAATACAAAAATCTTCCTTTCAATTCCAATGATACTAAAATATATCTCGATGCTCCACTGACCCATTCAAACATGCCAACACAAGGCTCATTCGGAGCATCCACTAGACTATCAGATTCTAGAAACGTCACAAATCTGCCTGCTCCAAGGCCTATGTTTCCCAAGCACTGCTCAGAAATTACCATTCCATGAACTAACTTTCGTTCGTTGCTTGGCATTAGGATAATCATGAAAGCACTACAATACATCAAAACCTGACCATAACTCCGGTTGTGGTCACGACGAGAGAAAGACACACTATCTTAATTTCGCTGCTCCGCTTCAGTTTGACTGTACGCAACTGAACTCTTCACATGGTGGGAATGACAAAAATCTGAAACGATATCTACCCATGTCAAGTCGGGTAAACTGTTAAGGTGCTCACTGAATCTGCTTCGGCTAAACAAGGTTTGCATTTTTGTTTGGGGCCCAACAAATAATAATGAGAAGAATGAAAGATTTTAACTTATGCGATCAAGAGCCGGCTGCAGCATTCCTTAAGGCTACGGTGTTGATCTCATTTTTATTCCTTAACTAAACAGGGTAGGCCCAATGCAATATATAATTTCCATAGCCAACAATTTCTCAATAGAAGATAATTTCCTACCAGAAACAACAAACAAACAAAAGAATCATGAGATTCTTGAAAATTGCAAAGGAAAAATAAAGTATAAGCCGGGAGTACCAGTAAGACCCTCCACCATGCACCAAGAAGTAGCTGTTGGCGAGGTTGTCAAGTGATACTAGAAACTAGGCATAAGAACCGTCCCGTGCTGTTTCCTAAGAACATTGCCGGCCCCTTTAGATCAGGAGCAATCCAAACGAACACATAGAGTATTTATTAACACTTTAAAAGGAGAAATATAATAAAATTTGTAGAAAATTTTTTATTTTTTATTGTGTCCAAAATTTAAAGAAAAAATTTTTTGGACATAATAAAAAATTTAAAAAAATTTTCATGAATGTCTCAAAATTTTATCCTAAACATCTTAAAGGTGAAAAAAAAAAAAAAATTTCTTGGATATTCCAAATTTTTTAAACTAAAATTAGTAAATTTATTGATATTTTTATATATTATAAGTAAATATTTTCAAAAAATTTTGAATCGTCCTTTATTATTAGTTAGATATGTCACTTTGAGATCACGAAGGTTGAGTAAAAAGTAGTTGATTATGTGGCTGATGATATATAACAAATTGTTAAATTGATTGGAGATTAAAAATAGTCACACCCCTTTCATATACCCAAAAACAAAGAGAAATTGTTAGGATATGACATTGTCTCATTTTGGTGACTTGAAAGATTTTTTATGGTTTGAGATCCCTGCTCTAATGCTAGTGCTACACATTTGGGAACAATCTGTAGGTTTGGAAGAGTGGTCCCTCTCTGTTTGCAATAATCCTACCTGGAAGTGTACTTTTTTTTGTCTATGATTAAAAGATATCCGAAGGTTAAAGCCATCGTACCCCATTTGCCTTTTTATCCATATGAAAGATCCTATTTACGTGGATAAATTTTGGAAATTGAACCTACTTATAGTAATCCAAATATTTGTATAAATTCAAAATTAGTTAAAAATAATGTGAAAAGTATACTCATGCTTATAATATATTTAAGCTTAGTTTAGTATTACTAATTTTTCATTCAAAAGTTATTTTTATCCTATTTTAATACTAAATAAAAAAATATAATTTTTAAACCTAAACAAAAATTCAAGCTTTTGCGATAAAATGTGTTTTTTAGATAAAAAATTATTATATCAAATATATATTTTTAATATTTTATATTTATTTTTTAAAATATTTCAATTACTCATAATATTTTTTTTTCAAAATAAAATCAGATACTTAATATTTCTAATCACAATTTTTTCAATTTAAACTTTTTTCAACTACAATAGTAATATTAAACAAGCACTTAGTAATTAAAATAACTAATAATAAAGCTTAACGTGAATTTTGTAATACAAACTAGTATGATATGGGGTCTTTTGCCAACAATAAAGAAGAAATTACATAATATAATTGTAGACACTTATTTTGTCTGAAAAATCAAACTTGTATTAAAATAAATCTGAATTGATTTTAAATTTTAGTGAAGTCCGATTGAATATGTTAATTGGATTCATCGAGTTATTCTTGTACCAGATCATTTTCATTAAGCTTTTAAGTTGTTGTTGTTGTTATTATTATTATTATTACTATTTTTTTACACATTTTTTTGTTTTATTTTTTACATCTTTTTTTTCTTTATTCTTTTCTTCACCTTTTACCCAAAGTCAAAATGCATTTAATGCATTCAAAATCTTCAACAAAAATTTCAACCTTAAT
>NW_019168049.1:7344526-7364718 GCF_002303985.1 Durio zibethinus
AAAAAAAAGATCAATCAAAAATAAAAAACAAATTAAAGACAAAAAGAAGATTTTACATATTTTTTATGCTTTTTGTTCATCTTTATTTATTTGTATGTATTATTCTGAATAAATTAAGAGATATTTGGACACACGATGACACGTTGCACTTCATGCATAAGCTCTATATCTGGGCTCTGTCCCTTATAGGAGGAAGTAAAGTATTTATGCCCTTGTGAGGTGATAACTTTCGCAATGGTAAGCGAAATACTTCCACTTAAATTGAATACTTTTCATTAGCCTGTAATCGGTGAGGATCGATGTGCCTTACTAGTCCAATGTAGACAACAGTGATGAGCAATTTGGAAACCTTTAGACCTTTAGATTCATGTCAATCTAAAACAAGCATGTAATAAGCTATTTGAAGCCAACCTTAGGTAGAGCTTTGCCAACCTTTGTGTAAAAAATACCTAAGTCCAAAACGTGTAAGAATACAAAACAAAGAAAAACAAACAACAAAACAAAAAAAAAATCTCAAAACAACAAAAAACATTTTTTTAATCTCAAACCACATCCTCGCATTAACTCAATTTTATTTTATTTTCTTTTTCCTTTTACATAAATCGTATCATACAATTATGCATTAAGGTATTTGCTCTAGGACATTTTTTCTAGAGAAGTTTTTCATTGATCCCATAAAACTACTGATTTACTCATCTTCTTCTAGGATGATAAATCTTATGTAACAAAAGTTGATGAATTAATGAAAATTTATAGTGTTGAAATTTGTCCAAGAGCAAATATCTCCCATTTGCATTCATGCATTATGTGCACTATTTTTTTTCTTTAAAAAAAATCATAAAAAATGAAAAATAAAATTTTCAACACATGGTATTCTGATTTTTAAAATGTTGTGGTAATAAAGGTTCAAGAATAGCTCGCCCACCAAAAGTTTCGACTCCAGCTCCTTGCCATTCATACAACACTAAGCTCAAACAAGAATCATAGAACAAGAAATAGGATAGTCGATTTGAGAGGATGGAGAAGAATAAAAAAAAAAACTAAAAGGGGATATTGATAAGATAATGGACATGCTCAAGAATCTTCATAAAAAAAATGGTGGAAAAAAATCTCGGCTTTCAAGAACAATTGTTAGACATGGTGGATCCTATATACCCTCAAGGGTTTGAGCCATGATTGACCCAACCTTCTCAAGAAACTAGACTATAAATTCTTACTCTTGAAGGATATTCCAATCTTTATCCAGGAATGACATCTATACTTGCTTCAGAACAGTTTCAAAATTTTTGTTAATCTTATTATTACAAAAAAACCACCCAAGCCAATCTTGGTTCATAACTTGGATGATCTCAAAGAAAGAAAAAAGCTAGGGATCAAGACGCTTGAGAAAGTGAAAGATACCAGTGCCCAGCAGAAGATGAAATTATTAGAAGAAAGGCTTAAGGTCATAGAGGGAATGAATTTTTATGACTCTGTGGATGCAGCTGAGCTTTGTTTAGTCCTAGACATGATCATTCCATCTAAATTCAAGGTCTTAAATTTTAAAAAATATGATAGCATAAAATATCCAATGACTCATGTCATCATGTATTATCATAAGATGGCAGCACATGTGTGTGATAAGAAGTTGTTGATATATGTATTTCAGGACAACGTTACGAGTTCCACAATCAGATGGTATGTTCAACTAGACAAGATATGTATTCATTTTTGGTAAGAGTTCACAAAGATATTTTTTACACAATAACGATATGTCATGGATCTAGCTCTAAATTGTCTATCTCTATAGAACATGAAAAAAAGGTAGCAAAAAGCTTTAAAGAGTATGCATAGAGGTGGAGAGATATGGCGTACAAGTACATCCTCCCCTCACTAAGAAAAAAATAACTGTCCTATTTGTGAACAGCCTAAAAGCACCTTATTATGAAAGACTAATAGGTAATACAACTAAGAATTTTATAGATATAGTGATATTAAGTGAGATAATTGAAACGTCATAAAAAATGACAAGCTTGATGTAAGAAAAACAAGCAAAGCAAAAAAGGTGGAGCTCCAAAAGAAAAAAAATAAAGCCCAAACAATGAACTATGTGGGGTAACAATTTAGAGGTTTCATCATACCCAGCACCAGTGTACCAAACCATTACCCTTCATAAACAATGTTACATCCATTCCTCATCCATATCAGCCATATAACCACTACAATAACTAGCTTATCCGTCTCATTTTCAATCATCCTTTTAGATATTCATCTATTCATACAATCGTCCCACTGTATCTACCAGACCAGAATAAAGACCCAATCTAAGTAGTGGTCTGATAGCTATAAGAAATGCCCAAGAAAGAACCACTTTCAATCTATTCTCATATCTTACACATAATTATTATCCCAACTTATCTAAATCAACTTTTGGAGCTTATGCTTCTAGAATCCCTTTAACCCCTTACCCAAAATGGTATGATCCTAATGCAAAATGTGATTATTATAATGAAAATCAAGATCACTTGACAGAGAACTGCCCCGTACTTAAATACAAAATTAGAGATCTCAATAAAGCTGAAAAAATAAAATTTGAAACTAACAGGGATCATCATATCGCTGAAATCTCTCTACCTTGATATATTAAAAAAGAGGTGAACCAAGGGAATTAAAATAGTGATATGAATAATTTGGATGCAATGGATAGATGAAAAATTAGAGAATAATTCTATAGCTTTTTTGGAAAAGTGATGGACATTTTGTTTAATGTTGCAAAGAGGCAGATTGATTCAAAAAGTGTGCCCATTTTGTTTCCTTTTCCACTTCTATATTAGACATACGTACGAACTTTATGACTTATATGAAAGTTGAATCTGAATGCTAATTAAGAGAGTGTTTTTTTTTCTCAAGTTTTTTTTTTTAAATCTTTTCTTTTCATAATAAAAGTCTTAAAAAAATGATGGTCATTATTATGAATCTATTCAAATAAAATATTCTCGTGTTCTTTTCATGTCCAAAAATCACTTGAAAAACTTTAATGCTCCAAAGGATACAAGTTTGAACTTTGTGATGCCTCTTGTCTAGGCAACAATCACTGAAATGATCAATTTGGAAAAACCTTCTGAGTTTTTAAAAAATTAGATAAATATGATGCTTTTTTTTTTATCTAAATATTGGTGAGTTGATAGGTGTAAGACTATACTTCAAACAAAAAGTTATTTAGATAGCCACAAATACACAAATGCACTTTTTTTTTTATCCAGGGGTATATTGACAGAAAAAAATAATTTTCAATTGCCCCAAAATTACCTAGCTCATGTCACTATCCACTTTGTTAATGATATGCACAATCAGGACTTAAATAAACTTTCTTAACATGATTTTCATTGTCACATAAACCTTGTTGACTTGCCAAGATAGGACAAAGATTGATTGTCATAGAAGTTGTGAAAACAAGAAGAACAAAAAAAAAGAAGAAAAAAATATCGATGGTTACATTGTGCACTCTAGATATTCAAATGATCCCAAAAAGAAAAAGTAAAAAAAATGATAAAAAAAAGAGAGGTGATAAAAACAAAATTTTGTTTTTTTAAGGGATTACTCTTTAGCACAAATGACCAAGCTTGAGATGACAAATGGCCATATTTTTTCATCCTTTTCATAAACAAAAAACTATCCATTTGCTACCCTTTTAAGCCTAATAAATTATTTTTAAATGAACTTTGATCGAGGATTACCCTTTACATTAGGAGAAAAATATAAAGAAAGATTTATTTGATGAAGTCATGCTTCGATAGCAAAGAAAGAATGCCTTAAGTTGTAGGGGCAAATGTCAAACAAATTAAGTTTTAAAAGTTTTGAACATATTTCAACAAATGTTGGAATATACAAAAAAGAGCAAAAATGGAAACAATAAAAAGAAGAAAAAAATAAAAAAAAAAAGAAAGAGAAAAAGAAATGATTAAATGTTAAGAATTGAAGAAATAAAAAAGATGAACGCCCAAAAGAAAAATGATTTTTCTTATGTGAAATGATTCTTGGTTTGATCACCTTCAAACACATGTTTTGGGTTTATTTATCCATTCCTTCAGAACCTTGAACCCTAGACCATGTTACATACCTTGAAAAGTCCATTTTGATTAAATGGGGATACTTGAATTGAAGAATTTATTCCTTGTAGAATCCTTATGACCAATTTCATTTTGTCTATTTTCTTTGAAAAATTTTCTCTTTCATAAGGGTACTTAAATGTACAATGAATTCATAAAAAAAACCAAAAAAAAAAAAAAGAAAAATGAAAGAATGAAGCTTTATGGTGAAAACCCAAAAATGGGTAGTCTAGAGCGAGAATAAGATTGCAATAGGAAAACTCATTGCAACCAATGATTGAGATGTGTGCAAGGGTTATCATAGAAAATCTTGACCTTTCCAATATGATCTTGAATTTACCATAGTTGGTCTTGATATCTATTAAAATACCACATTGTGATATTAAAAAGGGTGTCAAATATGATTTAACCATAAAAGAACCTTCCAAAAGAATTTGTTGTTGAGCTTGGATAAAAATTCAAAATTTCATATCAAGTTGTGAAGTCCCTTTTAATAATGCCGATCTTAATTTGACAATTAATCATCCAAGCCATTTGAAAGATGGAATTGCCATTCTATTCAAACATGTACATAATAATGATCACTATTTTTTTGAAGACTTAAGATCTCATTGTTTATAAAGGTTGACTAAGGTAATTTTTTGTGAGAATTTTATTATTAAAATAAAATAGTTTTACGAAAAATAAAATTTGAAAAAAAAACTTTGATGAAAATAGATGGCACTATAGGAAACACTTTTTAATACAAAAGTATGTTTAATTAGTTGAGTTTCACCATAGTTCGATGGCTTATTTTCTTCAATTCACTTTCATCAAGTTTGAGTTAATCATATGCATGTTTGATTTGAAGATGAAAAATGGAAAAAAATTGATAAATCCAAATTGGGAGAAAAAAGCAAAAATTGATGAAAAATGAGTAGCAAGAGAAGGATTTGAAATCGAAATAAATAAAAGATTCAAGATTGAAAGAAAAAATTTAGAATATTTAAGAAAAGAAGATTTTTGGGTAGTTGTATATCTTGACTTGGTTTTTTTTTTTAAAGAAATAAAATTTTGAGCATTTGAATCTTTTGACTTTACATTTGCATCATTACTTGTCCAACATTATAGGAAGTTATGCATTGGTATTTTTTGAAAAGATATTTTGCATTTCATGTGCATCATTTTAAAAAAAGACATTTTCATCATTTAAAAAAAAGACATTTGCATTTCATGTGCATCATTTTAAGAAAAAAACATTTTCATTTTATATGCATCATTTAAAAAAAACATTTGCATATCATTTTAAGAGAAGACATTTGCATCATAATGGTGTTTGCCACTTTTGGAAACATTAAAGAAGAAAAAAAAATGGGTAAAACATTTCAAAGATTAAAATTTTTAGGAATTTCAACGAAATGACACAAAGATGAGAGCTTTAAGCCAATCTAGCTAGTAAAAAAGTTGTTACCTAGTGAAATCGGCAATCAACCAAGAGAAATATTGTGATAAATATTTTCAAAGTATTCGATGGTGATATTCGAGTACTAAAGTATCAAATTACATTTTCTCGATAGTGATATCCGAGTTTAAAGTTTGAATTTGTATTCTTTCTCTACATTTACATTTTTTCAGTGGTGACATTCAAGTATTAAAATATGAATTGCATTTTCTCAATGGTGATATTCGACTTTCCTTCGATGGTGATATCCGAAGTAATTTGCATATTCTTGGTGGTGATATCTGAGTGACTAAAAATCATTTGTATCTTTTCGATGGTATCCAAATGTTAAAGCTCGAATTATATTTTCTTGATGGTGATATTCAAGTTTCTTTCAATGGTGATGTCCAAAGTCATTTGCATCTTGTTAAAGCTTGAAGTGCATTTTTTCAATGGTGATATTCGAGTTTCTTTTTATGGCGATATCCGAATGTTAAAGCTTGAATTACATTTTCTTGACATTGATATTCGAGTTTCCTTCGATGATGATCTTCGAAGTCATTTGTATCTTCTCAGTGATGATATTCGAGTGATTAAAAGTCATTTGCATCTTCTCGATGGTGATATCCAAGTGTTAAAGTTTGAATTGTATTTTCTCAATAATGATATTCGAGTTTTCTTTAGTGGTGATATCCGAAGTCATTTGCATCTTTTTGATGGTGATATCCAAATGTTAAAGCTTGAATTGTATTTTTTTCAGTTGTGATATTCAATTTTCTTTGACGGTGATATCTGAAGTCATTTGCATTTTTTCAGTAACGATATCCGAGTGATTAAAAGTCAATTTGCATCTTCTTGATAGTGATATTTGAGTGTTAAAGTTTGAATTGCATTTTCTTAATGGTGATATTAGAGTTTCCTTCGATGATGATATCCGAAGTCATTTGCATCTTATCAATGGTGATATTTGAATGTTAAAGCTTGAATTACATTTTTTTTATTGTGGTTCGAGTTTCTTTTATTGGCGATATCTGAAGTCATTTGTATCTTTTCGATTGTGATATCCGAGTGTTAAAGCTCAAATTACATTTTTTTTATAGTGATATTCAAGTTTTCTTTGGTGGCAATATCCGAAGTCATTTGCATATTTTCAGTGATGATATCCGAATGTTAAGGCTTGAATTACATTTTTTTATGGTGATATTCGAGTTTTTTTCTGTGGTGATATCCCAAGTCATTTGCATCTTCTTGATGGTGATATCCGAGTGATTAAAAGTCATTTATATATCTTTTCAGTGGTGATATCCGAGTGTTAAAACTTGAATTACATTTTTTCAATGGTGATATTTGAGTTTTTTCGATTGTAACATCCGAAGTCAGTTGCATCTTCTCAGTGGTGAAATCTGAATGTTAAAGCTTGAATTGCATTTTTTTGATAATGATATTCGAGTTTTCTTTGATAATTATATCTAAAGTCATTGCATCCTCTCGGTGATGATATCTAAGTGTTAAACCTTGAATTATATTTTTTCGATGGTGATATTCGAGTTTTCTTTAGTGGTAATATAAAAGTCATTTGCATCTTCTTGGTGGTGAAATCTGAATGTTAAAGCTTGAATTGTATTTTTTCGATAATGATATTCGAGTTTTCTTTGATAATGATATCTAAAGTCATTTGCATCCTCTTGGTAGTGAAATCTGAATGTTAAAGCTTGAATTGCATTTTTTCGATAATGATATTCGAGTTTTCTTTGATAATGATATCTAAAGTCATTTGCATCCTCTCGATGGTAATATCTAAGTGTTAAAGCTTGAATTATATTTTTTCGATGGTGATATTCAAGTTTCCTTTGGTGGTAATATAAAAGTCATTTGCATCTTCTTGGTAGTGATATTCGAGTGTTAAAGCTTAAATTACATTTTCTCAACAATGATATTTGAGTTTCCTTCGACGGTGATATTCAAGTCATTTACATCTTCTGACGGTGAAATCTGATTGTTAAAGCTTGAATTGCATTTTTTTAATGGTGATATTCGAGTTCCTTCAGTGGCGATATTTGAAGTTATTTGTATCTTTTTAGTGGTGATATCCAAGTGTTAAGCTTGAATTGTATTTTCTCGATAGTGATATTCGAGTTTTCTTTCGGTGGCAATATCTAAAGTCATTGGTATCTTCTTGGTGATGATATCTAAATGTTAAAGCTTGACTTGTATTTTTTTGATGATGATATTCAAGTTTCTTTCAGTGGTGATATCCGAAGTCATTTGTATCTTGGTGATATCTAATTATTAAAGCTGGAATTGCATCTTTTCAGTGGTGGTATCCGAGTGTTAAAACTTGAATTGTATTTTCTCGATGGTGATATTCAAGTTTTCTTCAGTAACGATATTCGAAGTCATTTGCATCCTTTCGGTGACAATGTCCAAGATCATTTATCCTTCAATGGTGATATTTGAAGTTATTTTTCGATGGTTTAATTTATTTTTGTTGAGCCTCTACTTAGAGGAATCTTTCAAATTTTTCAAGAAAAAAAAAAGAGAGAGAAACTTTGTGTTCAATGTTTTATTTTTTGTATATGTTTGCCCAAACAAAATGGTTGTCTTTTAGTTTTTGCCTTGTTCTTGATTCTAAAAAATAAGCAAATAGGGGTAGTTGAAGACACCTATTTGTATTTATCTTTATTATTATTATTATTTATTATTTATTTTTTTCTTTCTTTTCTAGCAACTTTTTTGTTAGCCGCCTAACAGCCACCAACAACTGCCCTAATAACCATCGGTAACCACCTTGACAATCACCCTGATATCTTTATTATTAAGATTTTAATCTTGTTTTTTGCTCTATAAATAGAGCCTTGGAAATCCAGCAAAATGAGGTGATAAAAAAACCCTACAACAAAAAGGAAAAACCAGATCAAAAATTTTTTTTGCTAGATCTTAAAAATATCTTGGTAAAAAAAACCAAGAAAACACCATAAAAAAATTACAATCCTTAGAACAAAACCTTAGCGCCTTTAAAAAAAAATCTTGGTTGTAATTTTGGGCTTTGATATACGCAGTTCAAGGCCATTTCTCGTAAAACTAAGCTTGAATTTAGGTTCAAGGAGTTGAGGGGTGTTATTTGGTAGTTTTTGACTTTTTTCGATTATCGGTGACAGCGGACGATGATGATGATAAGCAAATGGCAAGGCACACCATCCTCAGATTCTGCGAGTGATGACAGTCGATGGGGTTTTAAAAAGAGAGTCTGAGAGAGGGAGAGAGTAGAGAGAGAAAGAACCAGAAGAAATGAAATAAAAAAATTTTGGCCTTTTGGTCTTAAGATGAAATAAAAAATTTTGGCCCAAAATGTATGTTCGAAGGGTTATGAACTAAGGATCATCTCTTTTTATATGGAACACTTTGACTTTTTGCCTCATCAATTTATTTTTTCTTTTTATTTCTTTTTTTTCATCATAATTTTTTTTATACACTTTTATCATTTTTTGAAAAAATCTAAGCACAAAAGGGCTTTGCCCTTGAAATCATTAAGGACCTTGATTTTTTTTTTTTTATGAACAAACTTTTTCACCTTTGCCTCCCAGTGTAAGGATGATCCTTAGTTAAAGTTTCTTCCAAAAAAATTTTTGATAGGCTTAAATAGGGTAACAAATAGATAATTTTACTTCTTTTGTGAAAGGTAGAAGAAAGATGACCATTTCTCATATCAAATATGAATACTCTTGATGAAGAACATTTATTGACTAAGAGTAAATTTGTGAATGAATCACTACAAAAAAATATCACATATTACTTTTTTTTCATCTTTTAGTGATCAAAACTCTTTTTTCATTTCATGAAGTCTATCTTATTTGATTTCAGCAATCTTAGTAGATTAAAAGTTTCAATTTATCAATCATATTAACATGAATAATACTTTCAAAATTGAATAATGAATTATGGTCATGATTGTTTGAACATCCATTATTTAGAAACTTGAAAAACATGTGCAATATAAAGATGTGGACAAGTGTTTGTGGAAAAGAATGAAAAAATTGAAAGAGAAAGTATACTGATAATACATTATGCAAATCATTTTATTGAAACAATAATGAGTAAATTAGCCCATACATAAAAGATATCCCCGATACTTGGGCTTAAATAGTTAGGGTTTAACTCACTATATTACTTTTTCAGAGGTTTAAGGACAGTAAGTAACTTTGTCATATTTCATTTTTCACATCATTGCCTAGTAGGGTAAGATACATAAATGGTTTCTCTTATTAATCTTCAACAGCTTCATCATCCACCATTATAATAAAGAACTTAGACAAGATCTTCCCTAGATTCCATGCCATATCCCCATTACTAGCTTGAGAAGACTGAGGATACGTGCATCCTCTAGAATGAAAGGTATCATAAAGGTAGAAAATGACTAACTCTTCATCTTCGAGTTCATATCCCTTTAGATTAGCTATTTTCTTCTCTTTTTTTTTATTTGTTATTTTCATTTTGTCTGTCCTTGTTAGCTTATATCCCAGGCCATTCTATCCTTGTTATATGATATCAATGGAGGTTGTTTTATCCCTTGCAGATTTTTCCCCAATCTTTTTTCAAGATGCCAACCCTTTTCAATTACTTGTCTGATTATCATGCTAGTGCTTGTAGATAGTTGAGGGGCATAAAGTTTAGATCTTTCCCTTATATACGTTGCATTGATTATCTCAAAAGATCTAAATGAGCACTCGATGTTTCATTAGTTGCTTTTACATATAAAGTGGATGTGGATTATGTTACAAGCAAATCTTTTTCCCTAGAAATATAAAGTAAATACCTATCAACAATGAATTTGATTTTTTGGTACAAAAAAAAAAGAACAACATTTAGTATATGAATCCATGGTCTTCCCAATAGGCAACTATAGGTTGGAAAGATGTCCATCACTTGAAATTTGATATTAAAAGTACAAAGACCAATTGATAATGGTATCTCAATGTCCCCTAACACTTCCCTTCATGAACCATCGAAATCCCGTACTACCATATGGCTAGCTTTTATATAGGATGTGTTGATTGGAAGCATGGCCAAAGTACTAGTAGGCATGACATTTATTAAAGAGTCATTATCAATCAGGATCTTGGTAATGGTATGACTCTTGTATTGTGCAATGATGTAAAGAGCCTTTAATCTTCTTTATCCTTCAGGGGGTATTTCAAAATTATTAAAGCTTATGTAATTAGATACTAGCAAATTCCTAGAGATGTTGCCTACTTCTTCCACATATATGTTGTGAAAGACATAAGCTTGGTTTAGAACTTTTAATAAAGCATTCCTATGGGATTCTAAAGAAAAAATTAATGAAAAAAGTGAGATCCTTGCAGATATCTTATTTAGTTATTCCACCATGCTATATTAACTATGCTTAATTAATTTAAAAAATTCACATGCCTTTTTCTCAATGATTGGTTTTTGGAATCCCTTATCAAGAATTTCAACAGGGTTAGTTTGGTCACCTTTTTCACTTTCTTTGGCTTTCTATTTTCTAGCCTAATCCATCATTTCAGGTGAATAACATCATACACTTTTAATCATGCCCTCTACTCCAGTTATATTTGCAAAGTTAATTACAGTTTGTTATCATTCAGAGACTTAGGACCTTGATTGTCAAAACCAACTTTGAAGTAGATTGCTTTTAGTTCTGAATTGGCTTGCAGTAAATTGTGAGAGGTTTGACCCAAGCCTTATAAGGTCCTTTTTCTCCTACTATATTCATCATGTCTTCTTTAGCTTCCTCATAAAACTTGATTTGAAAGGCATCCATCATCTTTTATAGCTTTTGACAAAATGCATCACAATGCTAGATAGAATGCCCCAATGTCCTTTTATGATATTTGTAAGACTGGTTTGAATATTTTTTGTCACAATAATCTTTGTGACTTAGGGGTACTAGATGAATCATGTTTGCTTTATCCAGAGCTTTAAAAACTTATTCCAATGAAGTTTTGACATTATCGACACTTCTCTTAGTGTGGCAAGTTTTACCACCATTTATAGCATTAATTATTCTAGTATGAGTTGGTATAGGATTCCTACTGATGTTTGGTCCTTCAAAGGTATCAAATTTTAACACACCCTTGTCAATGAAATGTTACACATTGTATTTCAAATTAGGGTAATTTATAGTTGAATGACCTATATTTCCAGCATGATAGTTACATCTAGCAATAGCATTATACCATTTAAGATAGGAGGCTTTAATGCTGCCACATGGTGAGGTACTATAAGACGACCTTTTACTAATTGATGGAACAGTTTAGTATAGGTCATAGGGATAGGATCAATTTAGGTCCTTTCTTTGGTAGCTCAAGGCACCCTTGAATAATTGGCTTATACATTTGGTTTGGCGATAGGAAAAGGGGCAGGGCCATGCATAGGGATTATAGGTTAGACACTAGGTTGATAAGTAAGTGGTGCGGGGTGGTAAGGATAGGTGTTTGATAAGATGTTATGGGTGGAATGGTAAGGGTCTTAGTATGTGGGGCATAGAGGATATCGAGGGTACCCTTTGAATTGTGGCCTTTTACAAAATATAGCTTGAGCATCAACCTTCTTCTTTTTGGGTGTAACTTTTTTTTTTGCACTAAATGTTTCACCCCGTTCTAGCTTCCCATTCTTAATAATATTTTCAATGATTTTTCTAAAGATTACCATATCAGTAAAATTTTTGGTGGCGTTGTCAATTATTCTATCATAATAGAGAGCCTTGAGAGTATTGACGAATAAAACTGTGGTTTTTATTTTAATCAATAAGGGTTGAACTTGGGTAGCTATATTTCTCCACCTTTGAGCATATTCTTTGAAACTCTCACTTGCTTTTTTCTCCATGCTTTGGAGAGACATATGATTTGATGCCATGTCTATAATATGCTTATATTGTGCACTGAAAGTCCTTGCAAGTTTTCTCCATCCAATGATGTGAGATCTATCAGTTGTACGTACCACCTAACTGTTGAACCAGTAAGACTATCTTGAAAAACATGGATGAGTAATTTTTCATTGTGAACATATGCAACCATTTTGTGACAATACATCTTGACATGTGTAGTAGGGCATTTAGTTCCATCATACTTTTAAAACTCAAACACTTTTAATTTTGGTGGAATCACAACATCAGGGACTAAGTAAAGTCCAGTAACATCCATTGACCCATAAAAATCCTTCCCTTGATAAGTTTAAGCCTTTCTTCAATAATGTTCATTTTTTAGGTTTCAATTTTTTTTTTAATTTCAATAGGGCCAATTTTAACTTTTCTTGCTTTCTGGGATCATCAAGATTTGGAACTTATGTAGGATAAAGCATCTTAATGTCAAAAGTAGGGGTAAGGGGAGTAGGAGCAATAGTTGTTGGCATGTTAGTCTGGACATAGGGATAGTTTGTAGTAAATGACATTTGGTGCTAGGCTCCTTGAGACGTCTGTGTTGAGTATAGGCCAAAACTAGAGGGATATAATGAATCAACCTCATTTTGTATCACCACATCTTTCACTTTTTCTCCTTGTTCATATTTTTTAATAATTCAGTAATAGTTTCCAACTACCCTTTTAATTCTTCTTATGACTTTTCTAGCTTTTGAAGGTGAAAAGTGTTTTCTTCTTCCATGATTCTTGCCTGATATCTAGTATTGTAACACCTCAGATTGTTTGAAGGTTGAGCTATCATTGAACCTTGATTTACTATAATTTTTAAAGAAATTAGGATGACTTATTATCATGCACTTTGAAAAGATATTTATGTATGAAGCATGGATGTATGAAAGCAATAAAGAGGATTTACCACATAAAAATTATTAACAAAGAAAATCTTTATTGAATTGAAAGTTATTTCTAACCAAATCCAATATTACATCCATGAAAAGTCTAAAATTTATTGTAGAAAAAAATCCCTAATTGTTGATATTAGCCTTGCACTTCATTAAGGAAAACTAGCAACTCTTGGCCAAGTGTTCCCACTGGTGATATTTTTATTTTTCATTCTTCAACTTTTTCTACCAAGTCTTTAGCTTTATCAGTAGCCATAGTGATTTGATCAAGCAAGCACTCCAATTGGTTATGTTTTCTCATATATGTTTCCTTGGCTTGTTCACATTTTTCATTCACAACACCCACTTGTGTTCCAATTTTGACCATTACCTCATTGATCATTTAGATGTGCTTTTTTGTTTCGGTGAGTGCTTCATCTTTTTCTTGCATCTTTGCTTGTAATTGTCTATTTTCTTTCAAAAGTTGAGGTAACTCACAATTGGTGGATGACTGTGTATGTTAAGATCAGAAAAAAAAAATTCTTCCATTCATCATTTTCTTGTCTGAGTGCTTGAATCTTTTGGTTCATTCTTCCATCTAACTCCCTTTTTAGCCTTTGTTTTTAAGCTCCAATTCATTTTTTTCAATTTGAAACTTTCTTTTAGCAGTTTTCACTATGAATAGGGGATCAAAAGGTGATGATTTCATTGGGCCATTTAGACTTATTCCTTCAGGGATTTTAATGTCTTTATTTTGCCTAATGTGCTACACAAAGTACTCGAAGGTAACATCATTTGAGCATCTCTTCCTATCTTCCCTTTGAGGTAAATTCCAAGCTTGTAGGGCTTTGGCTATCTTTATGGAGGCATTGATTTCAACATATGAAAGCTCCATTTTACTAAGTCCGAAAGTAGCTAGGATAAACTGTTCATAGCCATATTATCTTTGCACCATGATTGGAGAATAACTTATTGCATCCTAAGGGCCTTAAAGAGGAACCTAAAGCTTATCTTCATAGCCATATAATACTAGTCCATAAGGCATCCAAAATGCTTTCCATATTACATCTTGGCTAGTGAGCTTGCATAGAAATAAGATCCATGTTTCCTTAGATTTTGTGTAGGCCATTCATTCTTACAAAATTCCTTAGTGGAAGTACTTGTAGTGAAATAGGGCTTGCGAAATTTACCACAATTATCTTTTATATGACTTTTCATCCAAATGGTCAACAATTAAGCACATCCATTTTTATGACAATGATTTAAAAATGTAATGGTCTTTGCTAAAATTACAAGAATAGGGTTGATTTGGTAACCAAGTTGATCAAAAAAATTCACCACTACAACATCAATATAACCCATTACTTTTGAAAATCCCATTACCCTATATAAAGCCAATGCCATCAAATCCATTCCTCTTTCAGTGCCAAAATATTTGCATATAAAGTCATGAACAATAGACCAAGGAATACCAACACTTTCACCTTTTCCTTTTACCCAATTATCAATAGTATAGACATCTAAAGCCATCATTTAAGCAAGCTTTTTGTGGTAACCAGTTTTTTTATTCTTCCAACATACCTTATCAGGGTTAGAAAGATCCAAGCAAAGGAAAGTTAAATATTCTTCAATAGTTGAAACCATGTCAACCTCATTGAACACAAAGCAGCAATATGAGGGGTCCCGAAATTGAATTATGGCCCTAATAAACTGATCATCCATAGGGACTGACAAGGTTTGTAAACTTTTTTTAGAAAATCTCCTTGGCAGTGACACTTCATTAATTTCAAATACTAACCAAATTGCTAAAATCATTTCGTTTGAGATTGAGATGGATTTTAGCAAGTAGAGTTGTTACATAATTGACTGGCAACAATCACCTTCTTTAAGCTAATATTTTTTAGACTTCAGTCTCAGGTTCATAAGGAACTTTAATAGGCTCTTTATAAGCTAGGCTTAAAATTTATTGAGGGCCAGCTAATTTGAGCTTAAAATTTTATCAAAGGCTAGTTAAGTTGAGCTTAAAATTTTACTAAGGGCCAGCTAAACTGGGCTTAAAACTTTACTAAGGGTCAGCTAAGCTAGGCTTAAAATTTTACCAAAGGCCAACTAAGCTGAATTTAAAATTTTACTGAGTGCTAGCTAAGCTGTAAAGCCAAGAATCCCACATCAGCTGTGTATTAGAGTTGGTCATGCGATATAAGGGTTCACACCACTTTTAACTTGTGAGGTGCCTTTTATGAGACAAAATTGTAAGGCTAAGAAGGGCTAAAATGGATAATACCTCATAAGTTGGTGTGAATTATGATAGTTAGGCTGATCTGGGACACCATATAAGTTTATGCTCGGGTCTTAGAGCCGTGTGAGCCTAGAGTTTAAGTCTTGGCCCATGACAAATGATATCAGAGCCAGCTCTAGAGGTACTAGTGATATACCACCAAAGATAGTGAGTTTTCGTTGGAGTGAGAGAAGATGTCATAGCCTATAATGGAGCTAAGAATCTAATATCGACTATGTACTAGAGTTGATCATGGGATATAAAGGTTCATACTACCTTCAACTTGTAAGGCACATTTTGTAGGACAAAATTGTGAGGCCAATGGGGGCTAAAGCGGATAATACCTCACAAGTTGATGTGAACCATGACAATTAGACTAATTTGGGACACGGATGAGTCCTTGTTCAGGTCTTGAAGCCGCGTGAGCCTAGAGTTTAAGTCTTGACCCATGATAAGATATTTTGGGCTTAAAATTTTACCAAGGGCTAGCCAATTTGGGCTTAAAATTTAACCAAGGACCAGCTAAGCTGGGCTTAAATTTGATCTTTTATCATATCTCATTTTTCAAAAATCCCTTCATTTTTTGCAGATCATTTTTCTTTCAACTTTTCAAACCTTTTTTGATATTTTGGTTTTCTATCAAACTATTTTTTTTTCTCATCTTTTCATGATAGATTTCTTTTTTTTTTTGCCCCTTTTTTCCTTATCATTTTTCTAATATTTACAAAGTTGACAAACACAATCATGATATGAATATCTATTTCCATCAAATGATGTAAATGTAAATGTTAATCCGAATGCAAATATCAATGCGCATGCAAGAATGTGAATGCTTGATGCAAATATAAATGACTTTTTCATAATGCAAATGTCAATGTTCTTTTTATATAAATGCCCCAATAAATACTTTTTTTAGGATGCAAATACCAGGATGAAAATGCAAATGTCTTATATGATGCAAATGCAAGCGTCTTATATAAATGCAAATGCAAGTGATGCAAATACGAATGTCTTTCTTATGATGCATATGCAAGCGATGCAAATGCAAATGTCTCTTTCTTTATGATGTAGATGTGAATGTAAATGTCTTTCTCATGATGCATATGCAAGTATGAATGCGAGTGATGCAAATGCGAATGTCTTTTTTTTTGTGATGCAGAGTTGAAAGCAAATGTCTTTTTCATGATGCACATGCAAGTGCGAATGTAAGAGATATAAATGCGAATGTCATTTTCATTTTTTTATGATGCAGATGCAAGTGATGTAAATGCAATTTTTTTTTACAACATGATGTACATGTAAGTATGATGTGAGTGATGCAAATGTAAATATCTTTTTTTTTGCAATACAGATGCAAGTGATGCAAATGTGAATGCAAATGTCCTTTTTTTTTATGTAGATGCAAGTGATGCAAATGTGAATGACTTTTTATTGATGCAGATGTAAGTGATGCAAATGTCTCTTTTTTTATGATGTAGATGTGAATGCAAATGTCTTTCTCATGATGTACATGCAAATGATACAAATGCAGGTGATGCAAATGCGAATGTCCCTTTTTTGTGATGTAGAGTTGAAAGTAAATGTCTTTCTCATTATGCACATGCAAGTGCGAATAAAAGTGATGCAAATATGAATGTCATTTTTTTATGATGCAGAGCTGAAAGCAAATGTGAATATCTTTTTCGTTTTTGCAATATGCAGATTAAATGTTTTTTGCAATTAATACAAATTCAAAGACCTTATTTTTTTTTCTTTTTTTTTTTCAAAAAATCTTTGTTCAAAATTTTAAAGTTCATTCTTCACCAAAAATGATTCTCAATATCTTGTACAAAAATGCTTAACTAATCTATGAAGTTTTCAAAAGTGAACGCAAAATTGCCCTACATAAACTATCTTTACAATTAATGAGAAAAATTGAAAACTCATGACTTTCAAATCTCTTATAAATTGATGATTACTATTTGGAATGCTTATGGATGGTATAATTGTTGATTCAATTTTTTTTCACTAGTGAGCATATTTTAGAGAAGGCTTGATGATTACTATTTGAAATATTTGTGGATAGGGTAATAAATTTTTCACTAATGGGCATACTTCAAAGAAGGCTCAAAGAGGGTTGTAAGAATTTCTCTTGGGTTCACAAAAGAGATGATTTTTCTAAAACACTTTTCTTTTATTGAAAACATGATGCGTTAATGTACATTAAAGCTAATCAATATTTTGCAAGGAAGATTTGGAAAGAGAAAAAGGATGGTTTTTTTATTTTCACATTTTGGTGAAATGCAAAGTTTTTAATGGGCACTGATCCTTTAAAAGATTTTGTGTTGTGACTTTTTATTCTGCATAGAATCTTGGAACTCTAAAATTCTTTTAGGGTCTCAAAAGTTGTTGTAATTTTAAACTGCCCTTTTTGGGATTTCACCTTAGAGCCTTTCTTTTTTTTTTCTAATAATTAACAATGAAGAACTTGGTAAAATCTTCAAGGACATAACTCTTTAATTCAAGTGTCCACCTTTGATCAAAATTGACTTTTCAAGGTACGTAATGTAGGCCAAGGTTCTGGGTTCTAAAAGAAAAGGATAAATAGGCTAAAAATATATTATTATTCAGGATAATTAGGCCAAAGATTTTATGGAGCATTCTCTGAACAAAAAGCCATGTGTCTGTCCTTCTTTGCTTTTATTTTATTTTATTTTTTTTATTAACATACCATGCATTTAAAATTTCAAAACTAATTTAAAAGAGGAAAAGAAATTTTTTTGAAAGGGTTTAACGATCCAAACAAGAAATTGTGTAATAAATAGAGACTCAAAAGATTCATGGTCATTTTTCCATAAAAAATTCTTTAATTTTAGGCATTTATGCTTGATCCAATATGGACTTTTTAAAGATTGTAACATAGGTTAAAGTTCAAAGTTGTAAAAGAAAAAAGGATAGGAAAGCCTAAAATAAGAATTTAAGGGTACTCAAAACAAAGGATTATTTTTCCATTCGAAAGATACACTCTGAAATCTATTCCTTTTTACTTTCCACCCATTCATTTGTTTTTGTTTTCTTTTTTTTTTTCTTTTTTTCACTGAGTGAATTTAAAACTTATTGTGAACTTTAATATTGAGCCTTTGCCCTAACATACAAGATTTCATTTGGACATCTCCATTCTTAACCCTTAAATATGTTCTTTTTTTGCTCTTTAGTGTAAAGGGTGATCCTTAGTTAGGATTTATTTCGAAAGAATTCAATCAGGCTCAAAAGGTAGCAAGTAATAAATTTCTACATATGTGAAAAAGATAATGAAAGGCAGCCATTTATCATTTCAAGTATAAAAACTTAAATTGAAGAAGAGTTCTTTTTAGGAAAATAATCTCGAATAAAGGTTTTCATTTCAATAGTTTTTATTTTGTTTTTTTTTTTTACTTTTCTATTTTGGGCCTTTTTCTTGTCCTTTTTGCAAAACTTTGAATTTGTTAAGACTTTATTGGAATTCATTCAAATTTTTTAAGTGTATGATGTCATAATCATTTTCCTTTTTTTTGTTTATTTTTTTTGGGACATCTAACTTCATCTTTAGCAATCAACTTCTTGAATTCTATTTTCCTGAAGCTTCATTCACTTTTACCTCAGACTCTCATTTTTGTAATGCATGTTAGACATTTTCAATATTATACACTTTCTTTAAAGTTGAGCTTTTAAAGATTTCCTTATTTTGCCCATAATGTAAAAAGCGATCCTTGGCCGGGGTTCATTTTGGGAACAATAAATTTAATAGGCTCAAAAGGGGTAGCAAGTGGATAATTTTTTTTATAAGCAAAGGATAGATAAAGATGGTCATTCATCATTTCAAACATGACCACTTGGTTAGAAGAGCAATGTATTTGAAGAAATAGATAAAAAGCTCATCTTTGTTTTTGTTTTCATTTTTTTTATTTTTTTTTGTTTTTTTTTTTACAACCATCAATTATTTTTGTTTGACTGATGCCCCTCTTGTTTTCCTATTCAAGGTTCTTATGAAGTCATATGAGATGTCCAAAATTTGATTGCACAACTCATAAAAAGGCTCATTTTGGTTCCCAAATTGTCTAGCATATTGGTAAAATAAGGGAAAAAGGTGTTAAGGTATGAAACAAATTATCTTAGGCAGGAAATAAGTTTACTTTTTTTAGTCAATATGTCTTAAGACATGAAATAATGGTTACTTGAAAAATAAAGTTCAAGTATTTTTCATGTCTATGTCATCGAAAGAATTTGGATAATTCAATTATATTAGCAAGATTTGATACACATTGAATTACAAATTAAAAATTTGAAATAAATTTTTAAAATTTGTCTCTTTTACTCATTACCCAAAGAAAAGATTATGGTTCAATGCATCAAATGATGACAAGGTTCACTAGTGAAAATTCATGCCTCTTAAAGAATTATGATTGGTAACTAAAATTATTCAAATGGATTGAAACATAGGAGTGGTTAAGGAAAAGTGTAGTGGTATTGGATGAGGGTTCTTTTTTTTTATAGTAATCACTAATTACTTTGGGATTCTCGCCATAAAAATCATATATTTCCTTTTGAAAAGACCTATTTTTTATTTTTTGATATTGACAATTGTTTATGTGGGATTTTATTGCGAATCATT